>BPLR01010002.1:0-62424 GCA_021605095.1 Caerostris extrusa
CACGTTTTTTTCCTTTCCAGATGCTCGCTGTGAGCAAATAGTGGGTTCATTATCTCCATCTGATGCTTACAAGCTACCTATTGACAATAATTGATTGATTCTTTAGATGGCCAGAAGCTATATCCAATCCAGCTATGGGAGGAAAAAAACAATATGTAGTTCCAGTTATTTAATACTTCTGATTTCTAGTTTTGGATGTACTCCTATCAAAACCTCAAATTAAGGTTCCTAAATGCGATCAACTGTAGTTTTATGAGTATATACGTATGTTAGACACGTAGAAAATTCAAACAACTGCATACCATCCAATTTCAAATGTTATTGTCGAATTCTTTTTCCCAAAGCCATTTGAAGACAGCACTAAAAGTTAATGAGAACAATTAATGGTCTAAAATAATACTCATGGTTATCCCTAATAATAATACTCATAATAATATTATTCATGGTGATTCAAATAATACTCATGGCAAAATAATACTCATGGCAAAATAATACTCAAGTTTCGTTGCTCGGTATCCGAACAATTGTCAAGAGGATTTGAAAATCTGTTGCTCTTAATTAGTGTACGCAGGGCCGGATTTTCCTATAGGCTAACTAGGCTTCAGCCAGGGTCTCAACATCGAAAGGGGCCTACATTCAAATTGTTAGCAAAATTAGAATTACACTATTCTAAAAACAGTAAACGCTAAAACACTGAATCGAAAATAAGGAAAAATTCTACACATTAATAAACAAACATAAAAATGTATTGCTTAAGATCTACGCGTTCGGCTCATTGGGTCAGTTCGTTTGTATATACTAGATTGCACTAAGTATAGTTCATACGTTCACTGATTGCTATGGCAAATATTGAGGTGCCTTATGCTACTAATCTCTGGTTTGTTCTTGCATCAAAATAAAGTGCAGATTGGTGTTAACATATGTTCATTTAACATATTGATATATATCACAGTAATGATGTATTTTATTACCGCTCATGTAATTCACAAATTTTAAAAATGGGAGGGGAAAAAGGGCCTCATAAGTGGAATAGCCTAGGGCCTCTTTTCATCTAAATTCGGCCCTGAGTGTAGGCTCAACATTGCGCCTTCCAAGTGGCATGTTGGATATAACCTTCCCTTCCTTCCACTATGTGGGGATGATTTCATTACAACACATCGAAACCACGTGCGTTAATTAAATCCAGTAGCAACTTCTGCTCGTAGCATGGATAAATATTATGTCAACTCCACTTTAAAATCTTGTTAGCACATCTTTTTTAAAGTAGACCGAGGAAACACCCTATTGAGTCAGCCTTATACTGATCCTTATAAAGTGATTAGCCGGGCAGGTAAGATTGTCACGATTGAACTTAATGGTGTCAAAATCAAATTGATAAATTAAATCAACAGTGTGAAATTTTTTCATCTAATTTACTTTTGATATAAGCAATTTAAAATTTCAATTCTTAAAAATTAAAAATTGCTTTGCCGTAATTAAAACCCCTTCCTGAAATGCTTTTCTACCCTATTCCCTTAAAAATTGTTTGAATGCATCTGATTTGACCACTTGCAGATTTTCTTCACAGCTCACGCGAACATGGAAGTCATTCAATGATAGGAAAACAAAACCATAATAATAATTACCAATTTCCCTGTGGTACTTAAGAAAGGAGAACATCAAACATGCAATTACCCTCCCTAGTTTAAGACAATTTGTCTTCAAAATTTCTAACAATTTTTTTAAATAATCTAATCAAATATTGGTAACTCTAAATTAAAGAATCTTTCAAACTTCGACCCTACTCTGCTGAAAAATAGAAAAATATCAAGAACTGTACTTAGCAATTTTAAAGTGATTCTCAGATATGGTCCTTTCTGAGTAATAACATTGTATCTCCATTCTGTGACAGAATTTCACAGCTCATTGATTGAACTCTCTCTCTGGTTATTTTTCAAAACATAATTGTCTTTATTTTTATTTGAAATGCCTGTTAATTTTTAAATCTCATCTCGTTTTCTATCTTTGTGCTATAAATTATTAAAGAGAAATTATAAAAAATATTATAAATTATTATAACTATAATTTATAGTATAAATTTTTGTACTATAAATTATTAAAAGTAATTTTTATTATAACTTAGCTATTAAAAAGAAAGCATATGTTGTTTCCTTTATTATTTATGTTTTCGTTTTTCATCATTGTTATAAGGTTTACTTTTAAAAATATGGTTTATAATTATTCATATATAACATGAAGTTTCCAATACGTAATTAATGAACATGCAATTTATAACATAAAATTTAAATAAATTAAAAGTATTAAAATTGCAAAAAGAAGCCACTTTATTTAATAAATCCTAGTACTCCACATTTTCTGAAGTTCTTCGTAATTTGAAAAGAGCCCCAGTAATATCCTTTTTTCTAGTAAATAAGTACTGTATTCTAATTGGTAAGCCATTCTTTGGGAAAAAAATATCCTTAAAGATGGAAAATAAAAATTACAAGAAAATTTTTTTAACAATTTATACAAGCAATTCTAACTATGGATTCGAATAACAACAAGAACCAAATTATATTTTTTTAATCTCAATTTTGTCATGAAAAATTATATTTCATATATAATTAAAATACTATTAAATTTGATATGATTTGTTTCAATTGCTAGTAATACTTTTACAAAAATGAATAATTGTTTCTTGTGCGGTATATTTACAAATTTTCATGAAAACTATCATTTAAATTCGCATAAATGAATTTACAAAAACACCTATTTCTGTACGTATCAGAAAGTGCTAATGTCGAATGCAAACAAGATCTCAGATAGAAATAACCATATTAACATTTCTTAAACCTATTTTGATTACAAATTGTCTGAGGGTAACAGGAACAGATTCTAAAATTTCAGTTTCAAAATTAAAGAAATATTAAATGATTTTCCTTCATGTATATAAGTCTGCGAAATTGAGAGTCTCAGATACCATTAAAACAATACCATTTATATTCTTTAACCCCTATTTATGATTACAGATTCTAAAATGATTGACAAAAACGCATTTTTTATTATAAATTCCCTCAAACATGAAGTGTATTTTTTATAAAAAATAAATATTAAAGACATGCGAATAATTTTATAGCACTTAAGGTATGGAGAAAAAAAGTTTTAATGCATTCAGTTATTTTTGTTGGAGCATTATACAAATTTTATACATAGAAATATATATATATATAAAGAAATTTTAGGAATACAAACATTTCAGTTTCAGTAAATTCAGTAAAACGTGTAACATTTAGTAGAAATTATACATATTATTTACAAATGGAAAGAATTAGATAAAGAATGCGTGATGATAAAGAAAATAGTCAAAAATTTATATTAACTATTTTCAAATACTTCACAACTTCGGTTTAATAAGATTTGTAGTATAAGTATTTTTATTACCCATAAATATATGGGTATTGTTTTCAGAGGGGACGTTTTACATGTTCTTGACCACTTTCAATTTTGGACATTTTCACTGAAAAATTTGTAATCTTAAAATTTCTTTATGAGCTTTCTTATACATGATATTTATTTATAAAAATAATTTAGTAATTATTAATTAATATAAAAAAAGTTAAGTTAATAAGAAAAATTAATGCAAAAATTGTTCTAAAAGATCGTCTGAACATTTTATTTCAAAGAGAAAATGAGATTTTTCAAGATAAAAAAAAAAAAAAAAATGCGTTTTGTTCTTACATTAAATTCTAAATTTTATGGGTAACCTGTATATCGACACAGCAAATTACAATTTTTTAAAATTTTATTTTATTTTTAATGAATTGTAAAGATTTCGAAATTAATGTGATGTAAAACTCTCACTTTTCTTTATTATCATATCACAATCAAAATTATCGATTACAAGATTAATTAAATGTACCTTTTTATAACTTCAACAAACCACATCTTTAATATATACTTAATAAATAAATAAATAGTTTAAAAAAACTAAAAAACACGCTTTTAGAGTTAATCAAATTAAAAAGTAAAAAATAATTGTTAACATAAGAATAAAATGACTGAGGAGAAAATGAATGTCACTGTTCTAAAATTGTGGGGTGCTCGGTATCAATCGTTACAATTTTTCACTAGTTTCATTCCGAAATACAGAGCTAGTTTTAAAAAGTTCATACAAAGCACCCCACGCTTTTAGAACAGTAACATTCATTTTCTCCTCAGTCATTTTATTCTTATGTTAACAATTATTTTTTACTTTTTAATTTGATTAACTCTAAAAAGCGTGTTTTTTAGTTTTTAAACTATTAATTTATTTTTGCTTTTTAGTTTGATTAACTCTAAAAGCGTGTTTTTTAAACTATTAATTTATTTTTTACTTTTCAGTTTCATTAACTCTAAAAGTGTGTTGTTTTAAACTATTAATTTTTTTTTACTTTTTAGTTTGATTAACACTAAAAGCGTGATTTTAAGTTTTTTTTAAACTATTAATTAATTTTTACTTGTTAAACATTCAGGTGAAACTAATAGTATAATAGCGTATTAATAAAAAAAGAATCAACTGTTTTCTTTCTGAAAGATGCCTGTAAATGTTTCTTTGCAGCTTAAATAGTATATATGAGGAGAAACAGATCTCCAGGGGAAAAAGTCAGTTACATACATACATACAAACATACAGGTGAAGCTAATAAACGCGTATTAAAAATAAGCATCTGTATGCTTTTGCCTATTTTAGGTGTCCCTTAATGTCCGATTTAATACCTAAAATACGAACCAGAAAATATTTATTCAGAATTCTAAAATTTTACTTTTCTATTTTTCCAATAGCTTTGAGCAAAGAAAATAAACAAAATTTAAAAACCAGGGGGGGTGAAGGAGATATATCGCATATTTAGAACTCAAGGTAAATTCGGAAGTTATTTATGAATTTACATAAAATTTTGTACGTATATTTCTGAAACCCTTCCACAAGTTTTCCGCACTAGCAGGAAAACAATTTTTAAATAAGAAATTTTTTACAATCATGTCCATAAATTAAGGATAATTCAGAATCACACAAGAATTGAACTCTAAAATAAAAATTTCACCTGTAGAATTATCACACACATCTTGAAGAAGAATATGCAAATTACAGGAAACCACCAGATGGCGCGGATAGTACGTCACAATGACGAGAGTGTTAGAGAGGGGTACATAAGGAATGGTGGCAAAAAGAAGTAAAATTGTCCACAAGCGCTTTAAAAGCCTTTCAGTGCAATAACCGCATAGTTATGGCACAAAGGAAGCATTTGGATGATTTTTACGTGGTAGAATTATCGGACGACAGGAATGCAGACGTAGCCAGCTGGAAGTATCCGAGGAACTTGGAATCGCTCAGAGTGTCATCTCCAGGCTTTGGCAATGATTCTAAGATGATGCTAATGTGAGTAGATGTTACAGCACAGGTCGCCCCCGAGTTACAACGCCGAATGAGGACCGGTATTTAGCAATTACTGCCAAAAGAAACAGACGGAGCACACCATCAGACCTGTCTCGTCAGCTCTCTTCAGCTACCGGTACGACAGTTTCAAGGCAGACCATATACAGACGCTTAGGGCACATTGGTCTATATGATCGTAGGCCTGTCAGATATGTTCCATTTACCGCAACTCACTGTCGCCTGCGATTAACCTGGAGTAGAGAGCATGCATTGTGGACACCGCAACAGTGGTCTGGTGTGATGTTTTCCGACGAGTCCAGGTTTAGTTTGCAGTCTGATTCTCGCCGGACTTTCATATGGAGAGCGCCAGGTACCCGTTACCACCAAGAGAACACCATTGAACGACACCTTTACGGTGGTGCAGGATGGCTCGTTTGGAGAGGAATTATTCTTGGTTCCAGAACTGTCCTGCATGTTCAGAGTGTAACGATGACAGGCCACATCTATCGGGATGTCATTCTGGAACAACATGTACGTTTGTGTCGGGGCGCCATGGGTGCTGAATTTCTGTTTATGGATGACAATGCCCGTCCTCACCGTGCAAACGTTGTAGACGAATGCCTTCAATTGGAGGATATCACCCGTATGGATTGGTCAGCATACTCACCGGACTTGAATCAATAGAGCATGTGTGGGATATGCTTGGCTGACGAATTGCAGCCCGTCAACCCCCTCCCACCTGTCAACCGGAACTTCGGAGGGCATTGCTTGATGAGTGGTGTAATATTTCCCAAGATCAGATTGATAATTTGATACTCAGCATGCCTATGCGTTGTAAGGCCTGTATTGCATATACTCCATATTAACCATCATACTAACCCTTTTATACTGTTTTTGTATGTAGGTTCTTTTTTCAAATTTGCTCAGGGAGTAAAATCACTGCAATTATGTCAAACATATAGCATCTTTTTTTGCTCTTTACCTTTTGTTTAATAAATAGACTTTACAAATAAGTCAAATTTGTTTTGCTTCTGTCTCTTTCTTTTCCTGAACTTCATTATCCTTAATTTGTGGACATGAGTGTACGTTCTGCGCTAATATATACACAGTCCAGTCACATTAATGTGACCACCTGTCAAAAGCCAGAATAACCACCTTTGGCAGAGCGGACCACTGCCAGACGTGCAGGAAGAGAGTCAATTAGGTTTCTGAAAGTGTTCATTGGGATGTTGAGCCATGCCGACTCCAGTGCCGTGGCCAACTGCGCTAAGATATACGCGGTTGTGGATCCATGGCGCGAGGTGGTCCCACAGATTCTCAATTGGATTTAAATCCGGTGAGTTTTTTGGCCAGGGAGTACGGTAAACTCATCCTGGTGCTCTTCGAACCACTCACATACACTGCGAGCTGTATGACACCTCGCATTGCCCTGCTGGTAGATGCCATCATTCTGAGGAAAAATAATTCGCATGTGGGGGAGACATGCTCCGCAAAGGACGGATGCGTACTTGTGCTGATCCATCGTACCTTCCACAATGACGAGTGCACCCAGTGAATGCCAGGAAAACATTCCCCCTAACCATAATGCTCCCTCCTCCAGCTTGGATCCTTCCGGCAATTGTTGCAGGGTTTTTGCTTTCAGACGTTTCACGCCGTATACGTCAACGTCCATCTGTTCTATAGAGCATAAAACGTGATTTATCGGAAAAAGCCAACTGTCGCCACTCTGTGGATGTCCAATTTCGGTACTGGCGTGCAAATTCCAACCTTCGTCGCCGATGAACAGCAGTTAGCATAAGTGCATTAACCAGGCGTCTGCAGCGGAGGACCATGCGCAGCAACGTTCGCTGAACCGTTGTTGAGGATACAATCTTGGTAGCCAACGATTGAAATGCTTTCCGATGTGCTAGGACATTCTTTATATAGACTCCACTGCAATGTGCAGCCATCTGCCTTTTGTGATTGGTTATTTCATGTTGACGTATCTGGTGGTCACATTAATGTGACTGGACTGTGTATATGAGATAGGAAGAAAGTAATTTCGATTTTCACCCTGAAGTACCTAGTAAAAATCGAAGAAATTTAAATACAGACTTGTATAACGTATATCATTGTGTTTTTTTTAACACAATTTGATTGTATTTCTAAGAATACATAAAAATTTACATGTAGTGAATACTGTTAGTTCTGGCGCTGGGTCCACTGCACAATAAGGTCTTGTGCAGGAATGGGAAACTTTTTTTCGGTCACGGGCCAAAAATCGAAAAAGTTTGGAGGGCCAAGATAAATTTTTAAAAACAATATACAAGTATTACAATTTAAATATGTTAATGTGATGAATGAAATTGCTATTTCATTTCTAAAAGTTCTTTATATTCAGGTTCGAAGTGAGATGTACTGATTCTAAGGAAAGAGGCTAAATGCTCATCTGTCAGTCTACTACTGAAATAATTCTTTCTAAGGTTCATAGTTGAAAACACTTGTTCACATATATAAGATAAAACAAACATAGCACTGATTTTCTGGGCGTGAGATACCAAATCTGGGAAACTTACTTTCGATAGTGATTTGTAAAACTCTAACTTTGGCATATTTAGAAAAACAACTGCTGGAGATGATTGTTAGATTGCAACTCAATTAGTTCAACCTGCAAATCTGACCTCACTGCTTCACAATTTACGTTGTAAGGCATGGTAAAATATCCAATTCTGTTTGAACGGCACTGAAATCTGCGTTCGAACTCAAAAGGCAGGGTTTTTCCAAGCCATCTTCATAATTCTTAAGCTTCACTTAATTTACTGGGGTATTGAATTTAACCTCGGGAAATGACGCAATAATATAAGAACTCGCGCCAAAAGAAAAAGCCTCTGGCTGGAGCTTAAAATGCGCAGTCTGCCGAATGTGAGGTCTAATTCACCTATATTGGATTCCCATATATCTACTCCCCGAAAAGAGATAACGCTTGTTGGCGCCAGTCTACAGCTATAACTAACAAAGAACTTCCGCTTTTAACACTTTACCGATTGAAGGGCCTGAATGTAGCGCTCTGTACCACAGGTTTCGGGTTCGAGTCCCGGCGGTGCCATGGATGTTTGTAGTGGTTCGGAATCCACTTTAAACTGTAGGTAGATAATAGTCACGAGTACACTTAATAAAAATTATAGTGGTAATATGAAGCAAAAATACATAATCATTTCTTGCTCAAATTTCTAATAGTAATGTTCAAAAGTATTTTTTTTTAAGAATAAAATTGCATCAAACTAATTATATACACTTTGTCTTTTCCATCAACTTTTAACCTTACAAAGTGAACCATGTATATAATGGTTATACTATAATAAATATATATAATGGCTATACTAAATCAATTTTTAAACTTAAAAATATTTCAAAGGATTCTTTAAAATCAATTTAATGTTCTTTTGAAATCTTAAGATTTCTCGTGAAATGAAAACATTAACTTTTGCTTTTAAGAAAAACACGAAATTTATATTAATTCTAGATATATTAAATAAATCGCTGGATTGTTTTATCTGAGTAGTATTAAAATGGCCAATTACATTGAGAATTAAAATGTTTATTACAGAATTTTTACAGTTCTAACATATAATTGTGGCTTTAGATTCTATATGTGTATTGCTTAGACACATTTAATACAAATAAAATTATATACAAAAATTCTGAAATTTTATCTATCTTTATTTTTTTTTTTTAGCAAAATGAGCAGCAATTCAAAAACCCTCCATAAGGAGAATGGTATTCTCGGACCCCCCCCCTTTTCCACAAAAGGTTGCGATGAAAAGCATCCTATAAAAGAAATTTCTCACTAGGCTGGCGAGTGGCCAAAAGCGATAACTGTAACTGGTACACCAGATTTCCAAAATATCCCCCTATGTTCAAATATTTTTGTTGATAATAATTCCTTTCATTAATTATGAATCATTATTCTAACACAAGTTACAATTAACTGGAACAATATTGGTTTGCAGTTTAAATGATACACAAGAGAAATGACTTGCCGGTATTCAAAAATAACTTTGCTATAAATACTATCTAACATGAACAATCTAATCGCTGACTTAATTAGGAAAATTTACTTTGCATAAATTTACATTTCAAATACATAGAAACCATTATAATTTGTATTGTTTTGTTCCTGGGCTTAATGCCATTTTTAGAAAGAGAGGGATATCAATCCCAATTAAACATAAAAATTTTTAATATTTCAAGAATATCTTCAGATGATATATTAATTTCTTTAAAACCATCAAGTTTAGTTTTCATAATAATGGCAAAACATGATTTAACCAGCAATTCTGCTTTTTCATTTCCGGCAGAAAACAATTATAGCTTAAATGTGTCTTATAAATAATGTTTTCTTTCTAATCCCATAATTATTCATTAAATATCTTTGTATTAAAAAAGACCTTTTAAACTAAATCACAGCACTACCCTTTTTTTTTAAAGTTATCTAAACACGTTTTCTAATTCATTTCATTAAATAATAATTACAATTAATTTTATTTTAATATCTCGGAACCGATATTTATAACATGTTACTTCCCAAAGGGTATTTTTAGGTTAATAAATATTGATATTAATAATTTAAAACTCTTTGTGATTATTGCTAAACAAATGTTTATAGTAAGATACTTTGGCTTTTATATATATATATATTATCAATAACTTATGACTGTGATCTATAACTTATGACTAATCAATTTAAAAACTCCCTCCGAGAAATAAAAAATATATTCCAAATAAAATAATTGTTTTGACATAATTTTTCTGAAAAAGTAAGACACCCAATAAAGTCAATTATTGGCTTATATATATATATTATCAATAACTTATAACTGTAATCAATTTATAAACTCCCTCAGAGAAATAAAAATATAATCACAGCACTACCCCCTTTTTTTTTTTAAAGTTATCTAAACACATGTTTTATAATTCATTTCATTAAATAATAATTACAATTAATTTTATTTTAATATCTCAGAACCGATATTTATAACATGTTACTTCCCAAAAAGGGTATTTTTAGGTTAATAAATATTGATTTAATAATTTAAAACTCTTTGTGATTATTGCTAAACAAATGTTTATAGTAAGATACCTTGGCTTTTATATATATTATCAATAACTTATGACTGTAATCAATTTATAAACTCCCTCAGAGAAATAAAAAATATATTCCAAATAAAATAATTTTTTTGAAAAAGTAAGACACCCAATAAAGTCAATTAATTGTTTAATTTTTATTTGGCAAAATTTTTGAAGTTCTTTTTTATAACTAAGCCATATATTTATTTTTTATAACTATGCCATATATGATTAACAGTTAATGAAGATTACAAACGATAAAAGTCTGAAAAGAAAAAAAATGACCATTTTTGCTATTTCCTCTTATTCTGTAACAGAAGCTTATCAGAAAAACAGTATTGATATCAATGTTAAATATTATATATATAAAAAAAGAAATTTATGCAGTTATGGTAGAAACAATTTTAATTTAGACAGATACACATGATTTTGTAATGCATTGCAATTAGGTTTTTATTTCAAAATATTAAAAAGGAAACGTTCACAATTTCAATTCATTATATATTTTTACAAGATGTGAATCTATTGAAAAAAATCTGAACAGTCTTAACAGCTAATAAAACAAAAATATTAAAGCAATAAGCTTCACATCAAAGATGTAATTTTAACAATATTTGATGATTATTAAATCTATATTTCAAGTCTTAAATAAATTAATGGGAAAAAAAAATTATAAAGCCAGTCTAAATGTTACAACAATAATTGCTTTTCTACGTAACAAAATATACACCTCCGTTTTTACATTTCATTTATCATGAATATAATTGCGAGTTCAAATTCATTTAAGTGCTAGTAGACATTTTTCATCAATTCATTTAGTTAACTAATATAGTATTTAAGGCATTATGGATTAATTAATGCTGCTACATCACCATGGCTCAAGAAATGTTGGTCAAGATCATTAGGACTAAAAAAGGTTTTTGAACACATTTCACAAGCATACTGTTTGTCTACAATACAAGTACTGTAATGATCTTGCAGAACTTCAAAATCAAACAGCCTGTTACAACCTTCACAGACACATTTGGCAGAATTGTTTTCTTCTGCGTGAACTGTTGAACAGTGTCTACGGAGTAAGCTTTTAGTAGCAAATGTTTTAGGGCACATTTCGCAAGCATGTGGTCTTTCACCAGTATGGATATTACAATGTTGTTTTAAATGACTTTCCTGTGAAAAGCCCTTTTTACATGTGTCACAAGTAAAAGGTTTTTCCCCTGTATGAGTTAAATAATGCCTTTGAAGAGTTGCATTATTTGCAAATCCTTTATCACATACGTCGCAAGTATGGGGAATTTCAGCATTATGGGAGATATAGTGTTCCCGCAAGTGACTCTCTTGAATGAAACCTTTTCCACAAATATCGCAGGTATGTGGCTTTTCTCTTGTATGAAGGTATGAATGTCGTCTAAGAGCACTTTTATACGTGAAACCTCGGTCACAGATTTTGCACTTATGAGGTTTCTCCCCAGAATGAGTTAAATAATGCTCCTTCAAATGATGTTCCTGAATAAATCCTTTGTTGCAGCTTTCACATGTATATGGCTTTTCACCAGTATGAGTTAAATAATGACGATCTAGTGTTGACTTATTGGTGAAACCTCTATTACATATTCCACAAACATGAGGCTTTTCACCTGTATGGATAAGATAGTGCCGAGCTAGTAAGGTTTTATTCTTAAAACACTTGTGACATATGTCACATTCATGACCTTTACCTCCCGAATGAACTAAAAAGTGCCCTTTAAACTGAATTTCACTGGAAAATCGCTTATCGCATTTTGGACAAATAAAAGGCTGTTCACCTGTATGCAGCATTTCATGGTCTTTCAATTCTTCTTCAGTTATGAAACCTTCATTGCAATCTGCACACACGAAAGGTTCTTCTCCAGTATGAACTAAATAATGCTCAACGAGATACTTTTTGCGAGTAAATCCTTTATTACAGATTTGGCAGATATGAGGTCGCTCTCCAGTATGACTTAACAAATGTTGTTGTAGATTATACTTTTTAGTAAAGATTTTCAGACACATATTACAACTGAATATCTTGGGTGCTTTATGGGTAGTTTTATGTTTCCTCAATTCGTTCTTCGATAAGAAATTTTCACCACAAATTTCACAGAAAAAATAATTAGTTATTATAGGTAAACACATTTCTGGTGCCATCTCGATCTGAATTTCGTCCGCATTAGTAGACATCAACACTTCATCATACGACATTGTTAGGAATTTATAAAATAGAAATAAAACACTTCAAAATTCCGAACAGATTTTGAAACAAAATCAATTTTACTTTAAAAGCTCAATGGTTTTACCTTATAATTTTTTCCCAAGATGAATTAATTGTATTATTTGAACAAAACACCAAATATGGCGGTCAAGAGGAGTTGAGAGAATGTAGCTCTTCGTTGCCACTTTACTGTTTCTGAAATAATCAGGAATGGAACAACTAATCATACAGGCAGTTACAACTACACGACCATAAACTTATTTTCTTAACGTGGATAAAAATTTCAAAACATATATTATAAAAATGACATTATATTTTTAAGGAATTTTAAATGAATTTTTAAATTTAGAATCATTTGTTTTATGAATATTTTCAGAGGAACTAAATTATTGCCTCTACAAACTATGACATCACATGTCTTAAAATTATTTACATTGTAACTCGAATGCTCATGTTTCGGGTGTCCGGCGCTCTTATCGTTGATTCCGATAAATAAATAGTATGTAATAAAAGTAGATAAAAAATGGGATAAATACGAAAAAAACACCTCATATGACCCTTTTTGCTATCATATATACTTTAATTAAACTATTGTTTTTAAAATTAAAACAAAAAACATGACATCATCAAAATTTAGTCAATGTTTTTTAGGTTTCTTTGAATATTATACTCCTAAAATTGTATTAATAAAAAATATTAAAGTTGGTATTTTTAATCGATTTGTACAACTTGCTATTATTTGCTACATTATCGGGTAATTTGTTTTATTTGCTTATTATAGTTGATAATGTATTTATTATTATTGTTTATAATTATTTGCATTTATTTATGAAATTATGAATTATTGCTTCTTTGTATAGTTTTTTTTTTTTAAAAATAATGAACTTGTGAATAATGACACTTGTGAATAATAACAACAAATATGTTTATTTAAAAAATAACTCAATTGGATTTATTTATTTATTCAGGAATAAAACCAAGAATAATAAATGTCGAATAATATGGGACGAAACTGCATTATTTCTGTTATATGCCTTATAATATTTCAACAACAACAAAAAAAAAGCTGTTAAATCATTAAGTTGCCAGCTTAAGATCTAATTTTAAATGTTGTTGGCTATTCTTAAGCAATAAAATTGTAAGGCTTATGTATAATGAAAATATAAAGTAAAAGTTTTTTGTTGCATTAGATGCATCTAGTATCTTTAAATTTTTTAAAGAAGTTATATATATGTATTATACATTTACATTATATATGTATTATTACATTTTATTTAATTATTTTTTTTTTATAGATATGCAATAATTTACAATAAAGGTTATCAAGATTTTAGCCCAATTGAAAGTTCTGTAACAACAAAAGTGAAAGGTGTTGTGTATACAAACTTTTCCAAAAATGAATTCAATGACATGATACCAGATCCAGAAATATACCGAAGAATTTGGGATACTGCAGATTATATTGTACCCCTTCAGTAAGTTTGTCATTAATGTAATGTATTGTAAGGTTTTAATTTTCTTTTTGTATAATAAATAAAGTTATAAATTTTAATATTTTATGGATTAATTTAAATAAAGTTGATATTTAATTTTTCTAAATAAAATATTTAATTTTTTTAAATGAAATTATTTCTTACTTTTTAACATTTGTGTCTGATATATTAACAAATATTCCATTTTTTTTTATTACTTAATTTTTAACTTGTTTTATCAAATTGTTTTTAATTAGATTCTGTATTTTTGTAAAGTTTGCAATTAAAAAACAATTTTTTTTTCAACACAACTATAATTATGAATTTCAAACTATGTGGGTAATTTTGAATTTTGAAACACCAAGCTAAATTTCTGATAGTTTTTAGATAGTGGATACAAAGTGTCTTAAACTTGAACAGGGATGTTAGGCTTATGCTGTTTATAACAGTTATAGTTTTGAACAGGTTTATTTGCCCTATCTTGACTTGTGTAGCCTTTTCTAAAAATTTTTCACAAATTTATTTTTGTCTTTAATTTCTTGAGGACTTTTTGAGATTCATATGTATGTTGTTTAACAAAGATATTAATTAATAAAAATCATTTTAAGAAAAATTTATACATGCCCACACAGACCAAAGGAGAGAAAAAAAAAACTAATAATAATTTTTTTTTCTTTTTTACTTGCTAAAACCTTTGGCTGAAATGGGAAAATAATAATGTTAATTATATATATATATGTATATAGTATATAATATTTTATGATGTATATATAATATAAATAATTATCAGTTCATTAATAATATCTATATATATATGTAGACATTGTATTTTCCTCAAAAAAATTATAGATGCATATAATTTTTCTTTTATTAGTTATTATTATTATTATTATTTTCACCATCTACATTTATAACATTAATTTACATTTTATTTATTATTTACAATTTTTTTTAACAGGAAAATAATGCTTTTTTTGTTGTTACAAATATTGTTATCACATCAAATCAAACGCAAGGACGATGTGCTGAGGTAAGTTAAATTTATTAAAATTGTGTATACTTCCATTTTTATTGGGTTAACTGTTTTAGTTGACTAATATTAATAATCTGTAATTCATAATCATTAGATAGTTCCTTATTTTTAATAGATGTGTATGTGTAACTAATAGTAATCTAAGTTAATATTTTCCTCACATTTTCTTTAATGTTTTCATACAATGGTAAAATTTGCGCACTGTTTTAAAATCTTTGAAATGTATTTAATTCTGCCTTTAAAAGTCTTATAGTATTTTTTTATTTTAAAAATTTACTACAAATTCATAGTTTTCACGATACAAAAATTGACTAAACATTAGTATTATTATTAAAAGTGAGAATTTATTCAACTTGTGTGTATGTTTAGAGTTAAATATAGTTTTCCTTAACATTTAAGCTTTATATTACTCGAAATATAATATCTTGCATAACTTTTGTGCATGGCCTATATAATTGTCATATAATTTTTGCTAAATATATTATCCTATTTTAACATGTAACCAATAGATTGTTACCTGTTTCCTAATATCTTGCATTATTCTGACTTGAATTCTTTATCATATTTTAATGATTGATAGTGAACTATATGAACTTGGGATTGACCCAATTATAGTAATAAGTATTCAATATTTGTAATATTTATTTTTAAGTTATCAAACTATTTCTTTTAAAAATTAGCATATTTATAATTAATGTTTTGAATAATTTTTCAATGTTGTTTATTTTTGTTGATCTCTTTATAATGTATTATTTTTCGTTTTCTTTTGAAATTTTGAAAAATTTCTTTTTTTCTTTTGAAAAATACATAATTATTTGCACTTATATATGTGCAAATAATTATGTATTTTTAATTTTCTGTAGTTAAAAAAAATTTGTTTTATGATTTTTAGAAAAAAGTAAACTGATACTTAAAAAAGTTTAACATAATTAAATTTTAATACTTTATTTTTTAAATGATGTATCATTGTATTATTTAATAAGATTATTTTTTAATGGCTCATTTTTTATTATCGTTTTCATAGAAAAATGAAACTTTAACCTTTTTTATAGGATCCTACAGTTCCTGGAGCAAAATGTATTTCTGATATTGATTGTCAACAAGGTTCACCACTAGTGACTGGAAATGGTATTTAATTGGAATTTTTGTAAAAATAAGTTTAAATTATTCAAAATAGTACATTATGTAATATATATACTAATTAGTTAATGTATACATACATAACAAATTAATGTATGCATATATATATTTTTAAATAGCATATTATTTAAAGTGTATACATAATTTAGATTATATGATTTAATGTAATGTATTATTATAATTTTAAATAGGATCAAAATTCTTTCATATATTAGTAATAAAGGTCTCTTCATTTAATCTCTTCAGGGATAATTTTTTTATAGTGAATGTTTTTATATAATTTTTTATAATAAAAAAAAAAAATAACTTAATTTTTTGTTTCATTATGATTTATTAATTTTATAATGATTGAAATTAAAAAAAAAAAATGCATCCACATTTGTGGCCACAATTCATTAATAGTAATTTATAAATCTAATGGTTTCATACATTTCAGGCATAAATTATTCATTATTATTCCAGGCATTAATTACTAAAACAATATATTTGATATTATTTTTTATCAAATATTAATGATTTATTCAAATAATCCAACAATACCGACAATCTAAATATTACTTTATGCTATTTTCATATTCCTAACTGTATACTGTAAATACTGTTATCAGTGAAACCAAACCATAAAATTTGTATTTTTCATCAAATACAAATTTTAGTGTATTTCATGAAAAATACAAATGTAGTAATAATATGAGTGAAGTGAATAATATGTAGTTGAAATTTTTTTCTTTTTACTAACAATAGTAATTATAATTATAAACGACTAAATGTCATATATGTGGGTCAAGGACTTCAAGAGGTTAAAAAGATTTTCAATAAGCTCTTTTTCATAGTTAGGAATTTCTAAGTCAAGTTTTTATTATGAAAATTATTGAAATAAAAAAAAACCTTTCTGGAAAAAAATGTTTTTCTTTGAGAATCTTGTTATATTGAGTTTTAGTATCTGTGCTTAACTTTCAGTGACATGCAAATAATGTGTTTATTTTCTGAATAGTTTTGATGTTTGGATAAAAACAAACAAACAAACAATGAATCCAATCTTTTATTTAAAATCTGATATGTAATCAACTATTGATTACATACCAGAAGTGAAATTTTGTCTTCATCAAATATTTTAACTTTATATCTATATGATACTTTATATATATACATGATATCTTTACTAATAAAAGAAGAAACTGAAATTTAATTAATTTTTGTAATCTAGCAAAACTCAACAAAAAAAGTATCACATAACAAACACCTCATAGTAGAGATTTTGCAGATTTATTACTACATGATTCAACCTTCTTCTCCTCCCCCCTTTATATCAGGAAATATTAGCATAATATAATATTTTATATTATACACCTCCCTTGCTTACGTTCTAAATGTCCTAGCAACTTTGATATTTTATTTTAGAATATATGAATAATTTTTTTTTTAATTAAAAGTTAAAATATAAAAATTTTAGTCTACTGCAGGGTGATGACAGAATGAGAAAAAGTCTGAAAATTTTATCAATCTAGAAAAGTCAGAGAAATTTATAAAAAGTATCTAAAAATCAGGTAAATTGCTGATGAGAGTATTTCATGGTAAACATACATACTTAACAATTTGAGTCGTTATTAATTTTACTGCAAACTTACATACAGTTTTTTTATGATGGCTTTTTCCAGTTTATGATTTATCTTATTTTTAAACACATATTTGTCTTATATATGTATATAATAGGTGTATTGAGCTTAAATTATTTAATCAAGTATCCTTTAATATATACATTGGATTCTTAATTTAATTTCTTATTTGTGAGTTTAATTACTAATTTTGCTCGTAAGTTGAGCTGCCATTATATATTAACATAGACGAAAAAAAAAGCAAAATTCAATGGTACAGTGTTGCCTTTAAAAAACACATTCAGGGAGAATTACTGTTCTCAATTTCATGAAGTTTTTGTTATTTCTTTTCGTGAATATTCTGAGTAAGGGGAAAGCCAGGAAACTAATATAATTATAGGGAAATGTTGTAAATTTAGTGAGGGAAATTGTTTTCTGTAGCCACTCTGTACTATTACATGTAATTAATTAATATGTACATTGAAATCTGACAATGTCTAGCTATCAAGTCTTTAATTTTTGACTGCAAAATGAAATTAACCTTTAATGTTAAAATTCATTGAATAGTCCTTCTTTTAAGAACTAATTTTTCAAAACTAGATAAATTATCATAGATGATTTATTAAGTGCTATAAAAATATTTGGGATTAAATTTCTATTTTGTAGCAGTTAAAATTGACAACATAATTCTCATGGAGCTGCCATGATCTATCCGCAATGGAAGGAAGAAAAATTGCAAAATTAGGATCAAATTTTCATAGCATCATATCATAGATCATATTACCACAATATTATAACAATGAAAAAAAGTGAGGACAGAAGTCGATGTACAAAGAGTTATGTCAAAAATGTAGATAATTTTTGATTTTCCCATATTACACTTTATTCTTTCCTTATAAAGAATTGTATATTTCATATAAGAATGCAATTTATATTTTAAATAAATATATAAATTTATTTTTATTCACAGAACAATATGATTTAATTATCACTATCTTTTTAACAGTAATTATTGTTTGAAACTGTATATACATCTAAAAACAGCAAACACTGTACAGAAACATTTTTGAATATATTTTTAATTTTTAAGCTTTTTTTTTTTACTTCCATTAGATATCATCAAATTTAGTTTCTAAAAAATCTGTTTAATTGTATTTTTAAAATTAAAAATTGAAGATATACCCTAAGTATTTAAAGAAACAAAAAATATTTTTCAAAAATCCCCTACTCTTAGCTTTATTACTAAAAGTATTATTTGTAATGTTTCTATGCATTGAATTAAAAATATTCTGTAATGTAATTATGAATTAGTAAAGTAAATGTATTGTTTTACAAATAATATGGTATTGTATATATTATATTTTTTTTATCTGTTAAATGTCAAATTACTGTTAGAAGAAAGATATTTCAATTATATTATTGACATTAGGTGAATTAGAAGATGAGAGAAAAGATTTTAAAATAGGAATAGCCGATGCATGCATCTAATGACCCTATGAGGCAATATGCCAAGAATGTTGGATTTAGTTTCAGAGGAAGACAAGAATAGTTGTTTACTTGGGAAGAGCAAATTTCTGAGAATGAATTTTACTTCTGAAACCTGATTTGATATACAATTTTTAGCAGTTAACAAAATATATTATTGAACTTTTGATCTCTCTCTCTATATATGTGTGTATACACAAATATTTTATAAAAAAAAAAAAAAAAAAATTCATATATTTTATGTTATTTAAAATATTAAATAGCAGTTTACATTCAACAAACAAATATCACTAAATTATATGTAATAAAAGTGCTTTTCTAGATTATGTTTAATAAATCTGTTATTTTTATTTTATTATAATTGGAGTCTAAGTAGAAAACAACTTCAATATTTTCTAGGTGTTCTAACTGGAAGATGTATACTCTCTGATGTGAACAGCACTTTAAAAGTTTGCGAAATTTATGGTTGGTGCCCTGTTGAAAGAGATGTTAATCCATTGTAAGTTAAGTTTCTTATGATTGAGACAATCTTATGTTGATTTTTGTTCCTCTGTAGTTATAATCCTTATGCATTATGCACATACACACACACACACACACACACACACACACACACACACACACACACACACACACACACATACACATATGTATAATATATTATTACTTAATTAATGCTGTATATATATATATATATATATAATGAAATGTGATGTGGCCTTGATGCAAAATAAGTGAAAATAAGCTGAAATTTCAACAAAAGATTGCGTAGATCTGATTATATAGAATTTCACATATCTGGCAAGAACTAAACGGAGTAATTTGAATGATGACATTTTAATTTAACTATTATTTCAGAATAATCTATATCTAGGGTATTGTCATTTTATAAAAATTTTATGAATAGGACTGATTTAATTATTTCAAATATTTTTTTAAATATCTTTCTTTCCAAGTAAAAAATAATGTAAGCTGATTAAATGTAAATGTGAAAAGCATCAAATTTAAATAAAATGTACATGTATAGCAAGATAATACTAATAGGAGATAATGTTCTAATCTTTTTTCATTGTTGATGATCTCATTGCCATGATAATTTTTTATACTTATCTACCTTTTAGTTAGAGTTGTTTTCTTTGTAACTTGATAACAAATTTTGTTATTTATAAAAAAAAAAAGTTTCAAGAGGTAAACTAAAATTTATTCATATATCAAAAGACTGTATTAACTACTATAACTTCATGTGACTGTGATTCAACATGATTTTGAGATTTATGCAATCTAAAGCTTCTTTAGCTAAATTTATTCTAATGCTATCAGGAATACGATGACATAAATGTCATTTAAGGTGGCACTGTGATGATGATCAAACAGTCGCATTGTTGAAATTCATTAACTAATTAGAATCTCTCAGGTTTGATAGATCCCAGTAACTTTCTAGTATTTCTTATAGTTTGGCAGACACAACACATTTACATCTAATAATAATTTAATTTCTTTTTCTTTATGCATGAGATAAAAATATAAATATTTAAAACATATGACTTTTAACATTATTTATAATTAAAATAGAAATTAGAAGAAATTTACTATGTTTAAATGGTGAAATTTTATTCATGTGCTGTAACATATCAGTAATACATGTTATTATAAAAAAATATATTCATAATTTTCTTAAAAGATCTTTTATTATTAAAAGAATTGAATAAAATTCATTTAGAAAAACTGGCCAAATTAAAAAAAAATCCTAAAATCCATTCCTGAAAGTTAAATGATTTTGTTAAGTGGCTTCTTTTTCTTTTTATTTCTTTTTAACTTAATGTTCTGAATGTAAGGTTCTTTTAGCATTTAAAACATTTTATCGAAAAATAACTCCATTAGGTAAAGCTTTGTATAAATTATGGTATTTAAAACCATTTGCATTAAAGATTACCAAATCTTAAGTGGGAGTTATTTTGAATTTAGTCAATATACTGTTTTGGAATACAACAATCCACTAAAATCTGTTTCTGTTTAAAACATGATATTAAAGGATTGTATAAATATTTTATTTGTTGTAACTGTCTCATTCAATCAAAAATAAAGGTAAAAATTATTGTTAAAAAATAATATTGTCATCCATCAATTTTCATTATATTATTTAACTTAAAATTATTTTTAATAATTTTATTTTGAAATTCTTATGTATTAAAAACATTTTGATCAAGTAGAATTTTGTAGTAATATATTATCTCTTTTATAGAAAAGTTGTATTTTTCATAGTATATCAAATGTTATGTTTTTCAATTTAAATTTTTTAATGGTATGATTTGGTTAAAATATATATATACTAGAAGACCCGTGCAGCGTTGCTGTGGCTTTCTTGTATTTGTTCAATTATTAGATACTATAATTGGTATTGTTAAGGAAGTGATTGGTAAAGAATGATGAAAAGATCAAATTAAGTTTCAACGAATAGAAAATGTTTAATTTTTATTAATTTAATGAATGAGGTAGATAATGTTGATTTGTAAGACTGTTTTATAATTATTTTACATAATATAATTTTTAATAATCATTACTTTCATTTAACTAAGAACTAAGCGATGAACAATATTTCTTGTTAGTCTGTCTTTCGTCGAATTAAATAAATTCGATGGTTTTCGAACACGTGAGCATGCAAATACAGCTTATGGGAGAAACATGGATTCTGAGGTTAGATTTTTTTGGTGGTCGTTCACTGAAAATGATAATTGAAAAATACAATACAATTAAAATAAAATCGGGATATAATAAGAAAAGACTTAAAAAAAAAATTCACAATAAAATACAAATGCAAACGATCGTTTAAGGTACACGAACACCTTCGAAGGAATTTTTGAAATTTTTATCTTTGTACACATTTTTGGATTGAATGTATCTAAAAACTAATGATTTCGCATAAAAAATTTCATTATTATTTTTTAATTTTTATAAGCTAAAATAAGGGTAAAAATGGCCAAAAAATTGATACTGTTACAAAAACCTGAAATCAAATCAATATTTTTAAATTTCTAAGTTTGTATTTGTTTGTACTAACATTTTACAGTGTATAGACCTCTGGTAAATTTATATCTGTATTATTTATTATTTTGTGCTAGTTTAAATGCTGTCGACACAAAATTCTTCCAAAATTTGCATGTAATTCCAAGTTTAACAATTGAAATAAAAAATATTTATGTAGCTATAATCATTTCAGAGGTCTATTCCCTGTAAATATTTATGAAAAACATAAATACAAAGTTTTGTAGCATTTGGATCAAAATTACTTGTGTTATGGTGTTTCACATGAAAACAAAAAGCATAAAAATTCATTCTGAGAAAAAGCTAAAAACAACTTTTAATTAGATATATTACTTTTAAAACTGTTGTAAATATATTAAAATGCCATTGAATTACCAAGTTCATAGTCTTATTTATTAAAAAATATAGTTTTGTTTTTCCTTAAAGCTGTAAATATTTTCTGAGCTTTGTTTTGAAAAAGTTAAAATTTGCTTGACAAACTTTTTTTTTACAACTTCCTGTTATTTGCAAAGGCTTTTTAATATGAAATGACCTGAATTTAAAATATTTAGCCTTTTTGCAAGTGTTTTGATAAATATATTCAAAACCTTTAAATTCATATAAAAATATCAACTTTAACTATTCTTTATACAATTTATTCTTCAAAATATATTCAAAACCTTTAAATTTCATATAAAAATATCAACTTTAACTATTCTTTATACAATTTATTCTTTAAAATATGGATAAACATTGCAAAAATGTGATATTGTTGCAAAATTGTATAATTCAAAAATAAATAAAACATGAATAGTTTTTTTCCTTTGCAAGTATTTTTATGCTGGGAATATCCTTATGTAGGTAATATACTGTTTTCAAATTTATATCTCAATTATTTATACATTTTTGTATGCTTTAAAGTTTGTCGACACAAACTTTTTTTTTTTTTACAAATTTACAAAAATTCTTAGTTTAAAAACTAAAATAAAAATAATTTATAAATTTAGGTTAATTTCCATGTTCTATTCCTTTCATACATTTAAAGAAAACTTTTACATGAAGTTTCAAAGCATTTAGAACAGAAATATTTTTATTGTGATGTTTTGAATGAATACAAATGCATAAAAATTCAAATAAGAAATAATTAAAACCAACTTTTAAATATAAATAAAAACAAATGTACATACATAAAAATGTTATTGAGCTTTAAATGCTCCTTTATTAATATAAACACTTATTTATTTGTTTTGTTTTCTTTAAATAACTTCCAACTTAAAAGTACCATTTATCAATTTTTCTTCGACAATATTCAAATCACTCAAATTTATAACTCAAATTCTTTGTTTTTCAAATAACAAAAGTTTTTAAAATAAAAAGTCCTTGATTTTCAACTTGCAACTATTATAATACCTTTTATAAAATTTTAATGTTATCATTATATCAAATAATTGCAGAGTTTACTTCATTTTCACACTTTTCAAAAAATCCTTGAAAAATTCATCATCTTTCTTTAAAATTATATTGTCTATATTATATTATCTTGTAGATCACATTTCATTTTAGAATTCTTAATCAAATACAACACATGTTGACAAACTTTAAGCATAGAAAAGTTCAATGTTTTGATTCACAACTTTTCATTCAATATATTTTATTCAAATTCAAACTTAGAAAATAAAAAAATATTGATAATCAAATCAGGTAATACTTACATACATTTGATTTATTTCTCATAGAAATAATATAAATTTCATACAATATAATTTCACAAAATTTAAAGTAGTACATAAAACAATAATATTCAGAACATGAGAATTTTACGGTTTGTAGTACAGGCATCGAGACACGGCGCCATCCTTTTATTGTGGTATATCTTTCATCTGTGGTGGAAACAAACTTTTACTCCAACGATGAAATTAGTGTAAATAAGAATTCTGCAATTAATTATCGAAATAGCAATAAAATAGTCATTATATTGTTCGAAAATGAAGCTACGAATTCCTCTAATTGCAGTATTGCAACCTAAAGAAATTGGCGAAAATTCAGGGTTGCAAGATTGGCGCCCCTCAATGGTAGATTTTAAACGATTGTTGCCATACATTGGTTTGCCAAAGAAATTTTAAAAAATATTTAGGGGGTGGGCCACCCTTATCACTTAGGGGTTTAAAAATAGATTACGACCGATTCGCAGACCTACCAAATATGCACAAAAATTTTCATAAGAATCGGTCGAGCCGTTTTCGGAGGAGTTTGGCAACAAACACTGTGACATGAGAATTTTATATATTAGATATATTGACACCTGAATACCTATTTATGCTTCATTTGTTTTTCCTACTTGCAGTTTTTTTCCCTTTCCTTCTGTAATGTTATCCTTATAATATTTTAACTATCTCTTTTTTTTAAAGAAAAAATAATAAAGCACTCTTGTCTTCTACAAAAAAGTTCACTGTACTGATTAAAAATTTTGTGGATTTTCCCAAGTTTAAGATAAGGAGGTAAGACAAATGTTTATTTAAGTAAATTGAAATTCATATTTTTTATCAGTTTTTAAGTACCTTAAAATGTAATTTATTTACCTTTGTTATGGAAATTCAATTTTATTTACAATTCTGGCATTGTACATCTTTTTTAAATATTTTTTAGAAGTTCTGAATTTTTAAATTGGTTGTTTTACTTGAATTTGAATTTATGTTTTCAAAAATATTTCTCATTTTATGATATATTTGAATTTAAATGAGTTACTTTATATGTTTATTATATTTAATAGGGCAATATTAAATTATTTAAATTTAAATTTTATTTTGTAATCTGAATTTATTTTAAAACACATTTATTATAAGTAAATTCAAAATTAAAGCAAATGATTCACTTAGCTATTTTTATCAAATC
Organism: Caerostris extrusa; assembly: GCA_021605095.1. Taxonomy (NCBI): domain Eukaryota; kingdom Metazoa; phylum Arthropoda; class Arachnida; order Araneae; family Araneidae; genus Caerostris; species Caerostris extrusa. Next base: position 25,367 of record BPLR01010002.1, read on the forward strand.
AATTTAATTAAAAATCACAAATTATTCATAACTTTTCCTGCTCATTGTAGAATTTTAAAAAGAAATAAAATTGTATTTCCATTTCTTTGAAAATTTTTTAAACAAGTTTTAATTTAAAAATAAAGAATTTCAAAATTCAGAAATTATTAACTAAATATATGATTTTTAGTATAATATATGAAAAACAGCCTAGTACTTTTGGCTAATTGATTGTATAATCATATGCAATGCATATAAAATTTAATAATTAACAAAACATTTTACATAAAAATAGCCAAGTATTACTTTTATATTTGTGATTTTTATTTCAATATGTCTTTTAAAATGTCATGAATTTTGCAAAAATTCAGAAAATGTGTAATTTTGCGTAATTTTCATATTTAATCTACTTTTAGTACTTTTCATGTAAAATTTTGAAATGATCAAAAGAATTGCCCCCCCCCCCTTTTTTATAATAGAATGTTTACTAACCTGTTTTCTAGATGCCCTATGACCTATAATGGTTTTGTAAAGTGCTTGAAAATTGGCATTCTGAAAAGAATCGAATGAGTTGATTACTGTATTGTACAAACTTATTTGCATTTTGTCTCTTAAAACTTCTTAATTGGTATTGTAACATCTCGGCCTATACTAAACCTATAATAGCTTCAAGAAGAGAGCCACTTTCAGGATCATGGGAACATTTTAATTTTTATTTGCAAATACTATATATATATACACACACAAATATGGAACTCTGGGTTATTATACAACAGAATAAAAATTAAAAATATAAATTTGTTCACAAGTGCGCGATTAAATTACATGTATAGTTCACTCCAAGGTTGGAGATTTTCAGAGTTCTTGAGTCTACAATGTATTTTAAACACATGGCTTGTGGCAGATGTTAATTATCACATTGCATGATAACACAAAACCACAGTAGGCTCACTTTGGAAACTGGGAAACTATGGCCTGTTCACTTTAGAGAAAAAAAAAGACAAGTCAACAGCACTTCTGTTGACTTGTCGTAGAACTCTCCCCTTCTCCAAAACCCTCCCTTCAAGAAAATCCGTCAAGCTTATCTCACTTCTCATTGGAGAAAATATTTCTCAGGTCATGGTCTATATCACTAATTGCGATAGAACAACTCATGGTATAATCCATATTCAATCTGTAATTGTGTCGGCCTGTGATGTTGCATAGGCATTCACTAATTTTATGAGTCTCAATATACATGACACTGCTTATCTACTATCAGATTTGACTGACAGGTTGTTCTCATTAGTACAAGTCACTAATTACATGTAATATAACTACCCACAACAGTGCTTGCCTGCTGTCCAATATGAGGGATGGGTTGTTATTATGTACTTGTCAAAGAATATGCATTCTTCTCTCCTGGGAATGAAACTCTTCCTGTGAGAAAAAAAGGCTACAGTATATGCACTTTTGTGCAGAAAAGACACAATTTTAAAAGCTGTATATTGTAATGTTTGCAAATTGTCACTAAAGCAAAATAATCAAAATAAATACTAAAAAAAAAAAAAAAAAAAAAAAAGAAGATATGTTTATTCATATCTACATATGCAGATGTATAAATCTAGATTGAGATTTTTTCAATCTAGATTTATATGTCTGCAAATCTGAATTGAGTATTTCTCAATTGCTAAAAAGCTTCTTAATGAGAATATTTAACTACCTGATAATTTTTTATACTCGATAATAACATGGTAAAGTGAATTGAGCTTACATTTCAAAATGATGAGTAAATAAGTCATTAAATATTAAAATAGCAATTTTAGATTAAATTTCGAATAACAAGAATGGCAAATGATTTTTATTTAAAACTTGTTTACCTTAATATTTTGAATTACATATCTTAATTTAAATACATGGATATCAATTCACATTCATAAAAACACTAGCTATTATTTTCTCTTACTCAATACCAGGATGCAAATGAAATGTGTAATTGATTTTTATTTTAGGTAATTATTTTTTTCTATCATTTCAGGAGAAACATCCCTGATTTTAAAGATCCTAATTATTTGAAGAGATGTACTTATCATCATATTAATAACCCCCTTTGTCCAATATTTGTATTGGAAGATATTGTACCTGGAGATTATGATCAAATTGCTATAAAGGTATATTTACATTTCTCTTTTTTTATTGTTAATTTTCAGAAATACTTATTATGTTGCTATGGAATTCATCAAATATTAATAAATTTTATTAGTTATTTATTTTAGATTTATGCATGATGGAATATTCTCTATTTTTTTTTTTTATAAATCTGTTACTTAAAAAAATATTTAAATATAATTTCAGTAATATATATTTTCAGTAATCATTAAATATCTATTATGTATGCTATATTAAATATCTGTTCTTTCTTCATTAAATATCTATTTTTAAAATAATTTATTCTATTTTTCAAGTACTGTGATTTCTTACCTATAATTTGTGGATGTTTAAAAAAAAAAAAATACCCAATTTTTTTTTCTTGTAAAATTTCTGTTAAAATTCATTCTAAAAAAAAAAAAAAAAAAAAAAAATATATTTAAATGTTTTTTTTTTCCTAAAGATAATAAATTAAATTTGAGTCGTGACATTTAAAACAAAATTGTAGCAAAATAAATAGTATTTTTAAAAATAAAGTGAAAACTGTATGAAGCTGCGCTTTTATATAAGGAGTCAGCAAGTGATACATGTTCTATGCTAATGTCTGTAAATAGATGAAAATGGCTTGGAATGTAACAAAAAATAATTAAATATACAGATCAAATTGACAAGTGACTCTTGTTGATCAAGAATTTTTTTTTTAAATCTATATTGCAAATATCACAAATTTTCAGATTTATAAATTTGTTCCACTTTGAATCATATCTTTAGAAGTTGCTTAAAATTTTCCAATGTTTGTTTGCTTTTTATGTCATTGAAATAATTATTGCTTTAAGTTTTTATTTTATTGTCATATAATAAGTTTAATAATTGCTTTTTTAAAATTTTTAGCATGATTTTTATATGCAGATTTCTTTGTTTAAATTTTTAAATGTGTAAGCTAATTTATATTGTTATGACATCCAAAATTCTCTTCAAAATTTTAAAAGTGGAATATATTGATTTCAAGTACAAAAATTAAACTTTAATGGTATAATACTAAAGGAAACAAATGAGCACACAAAATTACTTGCACTTTATGTGCCATAGTGTAAAAAATTTTTATTAATCATTCAGAATAAAGAAAAATTATTTATGAATTATTCATTCCCTATATTATATATTTATATATGTGTTTATCTCTGAAAATTTTAAATATAACATTAAAAGTTCACTTGCATTTCTCTATGTTTGTTATATTTGTAAATGGTTTTCTTAGCCAATTGTAATAAAAAAAATACTATTTATTTATTTTCCGTTAAATTTAAAAAATGCTTTTAGGGTATTAAACTAATAATTCAGGAATCATTTTTAAAAATTTCTAATAAATAAATTCAATTTTATGTTATTACAATATTTATCATTTTGTTATTGAAGTAAAATGCACCTTAAAATATTTAAATTAATTTTTGTATTTATATGTTTACTTTATATCAATAATGCAATTGTTTTTAAATAGAGAATATTTTTTACTTATTTTTAAAACTATGATTTTGTGTTAGATGGAAAAAAAAAAAAATATTAAGCAAAGAAAAAGTGTGGCATATCAAAAGGTTGATATATCTTAGTAAATGAAATTTAACAATTTTATTTATTTGGTTTTATAAATGTTATTGAAGTTTGTTTAAAACAAAAATTTCATTCTCTATCAAATTCTTCAAAAATATCAAATAATTACATTAATTCTGTAATATTTATGTCAAGATTATTATTTAGATCTTAAATGTATTTTTCATTTGCATATTTTTAAAAAGATAAATCTCTGAAGTAAAATGTGTTGAGATATTTACTGAAGCTGTGCAACATCAACTTATATTTGCTGTTAGTAATATAAAATTACTTCTAAAATATTGATTATCTTTTTTAAAGTGCGGTAATTTTGTGTTTCTGTTGTAATTATAATATGTATGTTACAGGGTGCTGCTATAGCAATAATTATTGACTGGCAATGCAATTTTGATTTCTCAGAATCCAAATGTTATCCCACCTATGAATTCAGGAGACTAGATGAGAACTTTCCAATATCCCCTGGCTTGAATTTCAGGTATTTTCATTATTTTTGTATAAAAATGAAAATTGTTTTCCTTAAAAAAACTTATTTTGTGAGTCATCTTAAGTCGAGATTGACTACTAAAGTGGTGCATTGCAAGAATATAAGTTACCAGAATTTTTTGAAATTATTAATAACATAAATAAATCAAAATTAACATATCACTGAATCCTAACAAAGATTAATTGTTTATAGGGTGATTATTACTCAGAGAAATCATGGAAATCAAAAAAAAGTTAGGGAAGATAAATGTGATGAATAATATCAATGAAAATTTGGGAAACAACTTTAATATAGGCTACTTTTTTCTTTAAATTGAGAGCATTTACATCAAAAGCATAAATTTGGAGTTCCACGGTGTAGTAAGGGTTTAGCAGGAAGACATTAGCAGCAGTGTCTTATAAGTTTTTCAAGAGCAGCACAATGTTGTCATTACTCTAACTGGTGCATTAAAAAATGTAAAATCATAACCAAAATTTAATAGGATATTTTGTATTACTTCTGGGATTTTAAATGCATAGAGAATAATTGTAGAAAAATTTCCACAATTAACAATTAAAATTAAAGAAAAATTTATTTTTCTCGGAAAAAAAATATAAGATGCATTAAAAAAAAAATAATATTTTAAAATATTTTGTTAAAGAAATTATAAAAAATAATAAAATTTTGTATAATTGTTAATAAATATAATTTTGTAAATAATAATTGTAAATTAAATATAATTTTATAAATAAGGAAATATTAAGTAATAATATTAATTTGTACAGAATGATCAAAAAAGTCATGTGATTCAAATTTTCAAAAATTGTGAAAATTCTAAATAGATATTAATAGCAAATTGTTTCAAAAATGGCACAATTGAGCTGTTACATATATGTAATAAATTAAATTTATTTAGATAATTGGTTATAAATTTTTTTGCGTTTGGAACTAACCATAACAATACAAATGTTCTCATGCTCTCCTCCAAATTTTTTGAAAATTAAATGTTATTGTAATTTTAATGCTTTATTCTGTTTATTTTACACAATTTGTAATGAGTAAAAATCTTTTTATTTTCAAATAAAAAATTTCACAACAAAAGGTTGCAAAAAAAGTTTATTAACATAACATGATAAATAATTAATAACCATTGAATTTCTTACTTAAAAAATAATAAAATATTTAAATGTGAGTTGTTTATGTATGATTTATTTTTAATTTCAATTTAGTTAAAAATTATTTTGTATTATCAAAAATCCATTCCTGAAATTATTATGAAACAATTTTGTTTAACCTGTTATTTGATTGTGTCCTAGTGAAAAATGCCATTCTTGAATAAATGTGGGATTATGATAGAAATCAAGATATGGAATGTCTTAAGATTTAAAAATATATGTATTAATCAGAGATCAGATTATTAATAAATTTAATTATATACTTGTGATAATGAAAGGTTGTACTTATTAAATATTTCTTCCATATCATCTTTTGTTAATTTTTTAATTGTGTTAAGGTGGTTAAAGTTTCTATAGATAATATGCAATATTCCTTATTCCTTTTAGCCCAGTTACACCCGACAGTTTGAATATCACTAATTTAGATACCAAACATGCATTTTTCCTAAAATTATACAATGCTCACAAACTTTCATTAAATCTCTGTAAAAGGCAGAGATATGAGAATGAAATATTTAAGTTATATTCATTGATATGGTTAAATTGATAACTTGTATATATTTATGCATGTGCTAAATGTGTTCAATTTTATTGAAATTTAGGTATGCTCATTTTTATGGTGACAATGAAAGAACTTTATATAAAGCATATGGAATAAAATTCATATTAATGGCCCAGGGAAGAGGTGGAAAATTTAATTTAGTCCCTTTGCTTTTGAATATTGGATCTGGTCTCGGACTTTTAGCAGTGGTAAATATTTCAATTTTTTTTTTTTAAATGTTCATAACTTTTCCATGAAATGCTCTTTATTTACATTTTTTAATTCATTATAATATTTTCATGATTAAGTTCATTATATTCTAACTCTATGAGAATATTTTAATTTTTTTATTATGTTTCATTTTGTTAAATATATTAATTCAAAATTAATCTAAATAAAATTATCTATTTTAATTTTAATAAAAAAATTATGAAAAGTGCATCCCATGTAAAACTTTTTATTGTTAATATATATTCTAACCTGTTTCACTTGCATAAATTTTTAAATGATGTTATTTTTCTTAAAATTTTTAACCTGCATTTTTAATGAAGTCTTATGAAATCTGAAAAGTATCAAAATTATTTAAATACTTTAAAATTGTTTTTGTTTCTTTTATATTAGTTAAAAACTATCGTAAAGAAAGGCATATTCAAAAGAATAATATAAGTGCTTTTATTTAAAAAATAAAAACATAAAGGCCCTGTTTTTAATAATCATTTATTTCCATATAAAATTTTAAAAATTGAATTTCGATAAAAAAAACATTTCTTATATAGTATTGTTTATTAGTTATCTATTGGTAGCTGCTTAATTTCCTGCCTATTGCCAATAGAGCCTTATAATCTGCAGTGTTCTATAAGATCTTGTGTAATTTGCAATGATGTATAAAATGCAAATGATTCATGCCTATTTTTTGACTTGCCACATACAGTCCAACTACCAATCATTCAGAAAATGGCGAAGTGGGCAAGTCAGAATGATTCAAATAGACCTGCGGCATTTAGAAAGATTTTAATAGTTCAAATTTTAGATTAAAATTCTACATTAACTGTTGCACTTTTTTTTTTCAAAGCAGCATATATTTAACTAGTAAGTACCCCTGATCAATTCATCCATTTTCATCGCTAAACTGGATATTTTCCATTTTACGCAGACTATACTATACTAGTTGGACTATACCAACCTGATGTTGTTTTTATACCCATGATTTAAAATGTTACAATTTAATAAGATTGTGAGAACCAAAAAGAAGATGGGTGTTTAAAGACTATAATGAAAACTAAAGAGACTATTTTTCCAGTCATTCATAATCATCATATTTTCTAGAGAGATGATAGCTAATTATTGATCTAATCTTGATACTATGGTTAATTATTAATTTGACTTTCTGCAAGAACACTTTAAATTATATCTATAACTTCATTCCATGTCTTTTTTGTACCCTGGCACATATTGATATATAATACATGTTGTTTTTGTCTACTTTCTTAAAAGCCCAGCTGCTTTCTATTGAACACAACTGTAATATTTCTTTTTTTTTATATGCTTAAGACTTTATTTTTATAAAGTTTTGCTGGGTTTCTTTTTTCTCTCTCTTTGGCAATTCTATAGAATAAACTATGAAACTTCCTAAAAAAAATTGATTATATGTGGCAGCTTATATATAATCTGCATCACAAAATTTCTAAAAAATTTTAACTTTTAAACTGCAGATTATAGGCAGAAATTGCAATAAATTTTTTTATTAAAAATGTTGCCAAATAGCTAAAAAAGTTAAATATTTTAAGAGAGGAATTAAAATATAAGGAAGGTGAATTTTTTACTTAAGCAAAAAAAGCTAACCACCTTCAAAGCCTGGGTAATTAACTTATTTGAAGTATTAAACTAAATTAGCAATAACAATGTATAGAAAAAAATTATATACTGATCTAGAACAAAATACTTGTTAATGATGCTAGTCAGATAGATGTTGTGTTGCTTTGAAAAGAAAAGTATAATACTTAATGTGGAATTTTTTTTTTTTTTTTTTTTTTTTTTTTTTAATATCTTGCAATCAAAAATTTTAATTACTAAAAATAAAAAAAAATTTTATGACCAATAAAATCTCTCCTAAATGTTGCCATTCTTTTTAATCTATTCAATTTGGCTGCTTGTGAGTTATCTATACAAGTGGTAGTTGGACTGTAGATTAAAGAATAAAGAAATAATTACATCAACCTTGAAAATATTTTTTTGCTTGAAACCCTGACTAATAGTTCTTAACTTCATTTGCAATAGTTCCGTAGTTCTTCAAAAAAGAAATTCACAAATCAAGGAGTAACATTGTGCATAACGCTACTAGTGATGTAGGAAACATTTTATACTAAATATAAGATGAACTGATGTGCAAAAATGTAAAAAAAAAAGAGGCTTTACTGTATTTAATAATAAATCATGAGTAAATTTATTACTTTATTAGAATAAGTGTAATTTTAATAATTTATGGAAAATGTTATCTTTTAGGCTACTATATTGTGCGATGTAGTTGTGCTGTACATAGTGAAGAAAAAGGATCTGTACAAGTCTGTGAAGTTCCAGAGTGTGGTCGAAGACAGTGCAAATGTCAGAGAAGGTTTTTTTTTTAGTTCTAAATTAAAATAGTTTAAGGAATTTAATTAAATTAATGACATTGTTTTAGTTTGTAAAATAATTCAATATTCGTTATTTCTCTTAAAATATTAATAGAGCTTTATCTTATTCATAATATGAAACTATTTGTTTACTAATTTCCGTATTGATTTTTTTTTATAGAACAATCTGCAATCTTCTAAGAAAATTGACATTGAATGATTGTCCTGCCAAAGCTTTACATTGGGAAGTATTTCTAAACTAGAAATATGAAGTATTTTTGAATCAAACATCTCATAACAATTTATCTGTGATGGATATAAAAAAGTGCAATTATAAAATTACATTTTTTATTTTTGTTATCAATTTCAATATTAATTATATATTTGTGATAACTAGAAATATTTTTAAAAATCTAGTTAATTATAAATCATGACATTTTATGAATTTTTTAAATCACTTTATGAATCATGAAATGGAAATTCTTTTTTTTTTTTTATTGAAAAAGTGCATTTAAGACTTTAAGATGTTTCCTAAATATCTTAAAATTTTGTTTTTCATGTTTATTATTAAATGAAATTTATTAATTATGTAAATCTTTTGTCAATATTGAAAGTAATTAATAATAATACAGTGTATGTGAAATATTTTTTAAAAATTTACAATTTTTATAAAGGTAACTTAATTATTTAAATTACTGGAAGTTATTCCAGCATCTTTGTAAATAATTGTTTTATTTAGTTGTTTTATACTTAAAAATAAAGTACTTAAATACTTTTTTAATGTGTCAAAGAAAATGCGTATGAATCTTAGGCATATTTGGTATTATGTTTATTTATAAGGAGAAAGTCCACCTTATACATCTAGTCTATTTAAATGTGAGTATTATTTCTAAATTAAAAGCTTCATGATAGGTATACTTATATACAAACCTATTGTATTAATATTAAAAAATATTGACTCTTGTGTAAGATTTTGTCTGTCACATTTGTAATAGTAACTGTGATAAATGTTGAATATTAATAATTTCCAACCAATTAAATGCTCAATTTTATGAAAAGTTTGTTTATAATTGTGAAATCCACATTTTTTTTTTTTTTTTTTTACTGGATTTATTTCGTATTATGACCATATGTTTTGTAAGTGTCGTGCATGTTAATTTTTGTAATTAATGTAATTTTTTAATAATTACACTTTGTTTGGTGGAAGGACATATGCATACATAATCTTTTACGCCTTTTGATTAGATTATTACTAATCTAATTAAAACTTTAACAATTGCAAATTGAAGACATGCTTTCTTGTTAATATTTTGAAATGTAGAATTTATTTAATGTTTCGTTCTAGTCTATTTTGAGATTTATCTTTGTGTGTGATTTGTATTAATAAGTGCTTTTGCATTAAATGACAATTTTTTTTTATAAATTATTATAATTTTTAAGAGCTATCTGAAGAAATAAGCATGTTGTTTTTTATTGAGAATTTATTGTGGTATGCCTTGTTGATGTTTCATTTAATATTTGACTTGTTTGAAGTTGACATTAAAAATTGGAAAATTTTTATAACTGTGTCGTTTGTTTTGTGTTATTATTCTTTATAAAATTAAAATTTTTTTCATTTTATTAAATCTAATATATATAATAAACAAAATATATATATTTTGTTAAATTTGTATTGATATCTTATATTTTTTAAAAATGTAAATTATGTGAGTTAATTAAATTAAGTCCAATTAATTAATAAAAGATGTTATATTTTATCTTAGGTAAAACTAATTTTCTGCATACATTTCGATATGATGTAAAGAATGCTTTTAAAATATATTTAAAAAAAAACATTTTATTTAACAAAATAATTTCTCATAACAAAGCACATATAAAAATACATATAGGTTTACATTGTTGTATAAAATGTTTATTTTAATAGAATTTTTGATATTTTACATATAAATATCTTAGCTAATCAAATTATATTTATTATATGACAAAAATTATTTAACAAAATCCCTTAATGTTATTCCATTTGAGCCAATTTTCAACTACTGATACTATTTACAATAAATATTCTTGTGAGTTCAAAACCAACAAAAACTTAAATATAAATATCTGAAATCTAATTATCTTTATGAATATTATAAAATAGTATCTAATGAATATAGTAATAGTAAATAATCATTAAATCAAATAACATTTTAGTAAATACATAGAATAATGTGTGAACATATTTTTTTTCTGTACTATCAGATATGTTAAGATTATGATAAATGGAATAGTGCATTGTTTATCCTTTTTTTTTTTTTTTTTTTAAATTTTGCATGGAATGATCTATTTAAATCTCTGATATTTACTTTTAATAAATTCTAACAAAAATGCAACGTTTAAAATAATTAATCACATTACATAAATTTTGCATTAATTAATTTATTAATTTTGCATTATTAACATTAATTTTGCAAAATCATTTTATCAAAAATGTATGAAATGTCCACTGTTTTCTCAAAAACACAGTTGAATGTATTACAATTGGAAACAGCAGTTTCCTGCTGTGTTTGTACGGTAATATTGCCAACTTTATTCTTCCATACCACTTATGCATCTTTTTTGTAAGCTATGATTCATCTATTGTTTTGAGTAGATTTTTATAGAAACTTTTCATTCAAGTTTTGATAAAATAATTCTTCAAAATTAACTATGTAATTCTAAACTTATAGCATATTTTGGATGTGTTTTATTGAAAAATATGTAGATAGGATGGTAGTGGCTTGATTTAATGCAGAAAACTTGCTAAGATTTTTAATTTTATTTAGTACACTTAATTTCTTCTCAAGTAATGAATATAATTATAAGAATATAATCATCATTTATAAAATGAGTTAAAAGTTGGCCATGTTGTGATAATTTATACTCATGTTCCTCATATGCAGTTTCAACATGTTGACATTATTTGCCTACTACTAACAACTTCGATTCAACCATATGTCACACAGATGAAAGATTTCCTCTTGATTATTTTATGTAACTATTCATAACAATAACAAAACGTCTTTTTTTTTTTATGATCTAAGTTTCTTCAGTACTGATACCTTTGATTCAACATATGGAAAGTCACTATAGGATCCCCTGTATCCATGCCTTCCGTTTGCATAATAATCATTTGCAACATGTCCATACTTCTGTTTGTTTCTTGCTATTTCTTGGAGATAATCTGGTTCACCTTCATACAAATCAGATGCACCAGCATAATCCAGAAGTCTTTTTCTTATGTCTCCTACAATGGGCTTATTGCTTTCAATTGTATAATCTTCATAGCCGTAATGTCCGGGTGATGATGGGTAGCTTGAAGGTCCGCTGTAACCACTTTTTCCGTATTCTGCAGATACATCATCATATGGATCTTCGTACTTTCCAGCCCCATAGGACGGAACTTCACTACTGTTTAAAAAAATTAGCAAATTGTTTTTAAAAAATGGTGAACTACACACATTGGAAACTAATAAACAAAAAAGCAATATTAATTTCAGTTTTTTTTTTTTTTTTATAATTGTTACTCAATGACTAGAATTATCTCAGTGTTGAAATATTCATTATTGAGCATATAGGAAACTCAATACAGTTCTGATCTTCGCACATATTTTGATTTAGTTTCAATCATTGAAATAGAGAAAACTTTCCACTTTTTACATATCTTGTAAAAGTTTCTTTTGATTGGGTTTCATGTCTTGAAATTGTACATTTGGTTACAGTAAACTAAGATAAAAGAGACTGAAAGTGTTTCATCGGTTTAAAATTTTTATAAGAACAATATTGTTACATAAAGCCAACAATTATTGTTGAAAATTGAAATATTTGTATTTGAATCTCATAATTCTTTCACTATAACAATTCTTCGATGGACAAATATTAATAGTAATTTATCTACTTAACAATAGTTCAAGGAATTGTTGAAGTTAATTTGATAAAAATTGAAAAGAAAAATGAAAGAATAATGCGAAACAATATAATCAAAATAAAAGTTTTGATTTTATAAATAATAATAATTCTAAGGACAAAGTATCATAAGCTGTAATTGATTTAAGAAAATGCAATTGACAGATAACTTAAAATAATGTAAAATAGAAATTTTACACAATTTAAAGCATTTAGAAAACAAAATTCAGCAATACATTATTTAAACAAAATAATGATTAAAAATCACACTAGGAGGAAAGTCAAGGACAAATAATTTAGTAGAACACGTTATAAGGTATTGACTTGACCCAATCAAAATAAATCAGGACATTTGTCTTGTGGATGACAATTAGGAAACAAGTTTTCTAATAAAAAAAATCAATAGTTTATTTAATCTTAAATTGAATATTAAATCGGCATTCACGTTTTTAAGAAAAATTATTTTATCAAAAGAAAATTTTCTAAAAGTTCATCATTTAATGAAATTATATTCAATGACAAATACTTATGCAGTTTGTGGAATATTGGAAGGTATTTATCTCACTGCAACTGTATAATGATGGATTTCACATTAAAATTAAATTCGAAAAGAAATTTAAAGTTTTATTGATTCTTAATATTTATAAATTATGGATAACATATTTTTATGGTGTCAAATTCCTTTCAAAGATAATGGTTGCAAATCAATGCTTGCTTTCATGTCTTTTGCAGTTTCTTTGACTAAATGTAATATTTCTTGGAACCTGCCAATTCAGAATATATTCGGAAATCCGTAAATTTAGACTTTTATACACTCATGTCCATAAATTAAGGAAAATTCAGAATCACACAGAAATTGAACTCTAAAATAAAAATTTCACCTGTAGAATTATAACACACATCTTGAAGAAGAATATGCAAATTACAGGAAACCACCAGATGGCGCGGATAGTACGTCACAATGACGCGAGTGTAAGAGAGGGGTATATAAGGAATGGTGGCAAAGAAGTAAAATTGTTCACAAGCGCTTTAAAAGCCTTTCAGTGCAATAACCGCATAGTTATGGCACAAAGGAAGCATTTGGATGATTTTTTACGTGGTAGAATTATCGGACGACTGGAATGTGGACGTACCCAGCTGGAAGTATCCGAGGAACTTGGAATCGCCCAGAGTGTCATCTCCAGGCCTTGGCAACGATTCCAAGATGATGGTAATGTGAGTAGATGTTATAGCACAGGTCGCCCCCGAGTTACAACGCCGAATGAGGACCGGTATTTATCAGTTACTGCCAAAAGAAACAGACGGAGCACAGCATCAGACCTGTCTCGTCAGCTCTCTTCAGCTACCGGTACGACAGTTTCAAGGCAGATCGTGTACAGACGCTTAGGGCACATTGGTCTATATGCTCGTAGGCCTGTCAGATGTGTTCCACTTACCGCAACTCACTGTCGCCTGGAGTAGAGAGCATGCATTGTGGACACCGCAACAATGGTCTGGTGTGATGTTTTCCGACGAGTCCAGGTTTAGTTTGCAGTTTGATTCTCGCCGGACTTTCATATGGAGAGCGTCAGGTACCCGTTACCACCAAGAGAACACCATTGAACGACACCGTTACGGTGGTGCAGGATGGCTCGTTTGGGGAGGAATTATTCTTGGTTCCAAAACTGACCTGCATGTTCAGAGTGTAACGGTGACAGGCCACATCTATCGGGATGTCATTCTGGAACAACATGTACGTTTGTTTCGAGGCGCCATGGGTGCTGAATTTTTGGTTATGGATGACAACGCCCGTCCTCACCGTGCAAACACTGTAGACGAATGCCTTCAATTGGAGGATATTACCCGTATGGATTGGCCAGCATACTCACCGGACTAGAATCCAATAGACCATGTGTGGGATATGCTTGGCAGACGAATTGCAGCCCGTCAACCCTCCCACCTGTCAACCGGAACTTCGGAGGGCATTGCTTGATGAGTGGTGTAATATTCCCCAAGATCAGATTGATAATTTGATACTCAACATGCCTAGGCGTTGTAAGGCCTGTATTGCATCGTCCGGGAGACATACTCCATATTTACCATCATACTAACCATGTTATACTGTTTTTTAGGTTCTTTTTTGAAATTTGCTCCAGGGAGTAAAAATCGCAATTTTTATTACTTATGTCAAACATACAGCATCTTTTTGCTCTTTACCTTTTGTTTAATAAATAGACTTTACAAATAAGTCAAATTTGTTTTTTTGCTTCTGTCTCTTTCTTTGCCTGAACTTCATTATCCTTAATTTATGGACATGAGTGTAATTTATCACTTGAATCTTGCTACTGTTTGTTGAAAAGAAAGAAATTGTAGCTTTAATATATTCAAGAACCTGTGACTCGAATGATATCTTGAATCTCTTTCTTTCTTACTTAAAGCTTTCTTCAAAACTCTTTTTCTTAAGAGTTTGCAAGAATAATTGTTTTGTATATGTATGTCATAAGGAATAATCCCCGAAAACTTCCGATCAAATAGTGTGTTGAGGCAAGACACTTTGACACAATCTTTACCGAATCGAATCATTTTTCAATGAAGCAGAATTCCTACCAGATGCTAAGATCGCAGGTAGCAGAACTTCAGTCAATCAGATGCTTGAATGGAAGGGAATAAAGTTTCTGATTGTCTGGTGTTCTGCTCCTTATGGACTAGTGGGAGTTTAATTTAACCTACGACAGTAGTAGGATTTGAACCCTACTGGCCGACACACTAGCATGATTGCATTAATACTGTACAACGAATAAATCATGAGATTGCTTTTTGATCGCGAAATTTAAATGTTTTAAATTTGCTGCCTTTAGTTAATTACTCATGAAATAAAATGGATCACTTTTTTGACGAAAAAGTATTTAAAAAATAATCTAATCACCTGTATGGAGTAGGATAGCTCTTCACTTTTTTTCACAGGTACTGGATAAAAGCTGTCAGAAGGTTCACCGGATGGGGATAGATAGGGATCTCTTGGAGAAACTGGCGGCCGACTGGATGGCTTTGAGGCATACCCATAAGATGAATAGGGTGAATTAATGTCGATTCTTCTGGGTCGGAACACACTTTCCAGCTCATCAAAGTTCCTGTACTTGGGCTCCCTGTAGTATTTGAGTCTCTTCTCTGAAGAAGTGTCTTCTTCGGAGTCGAATCCAGATCTCCGAGTGGCAAAGGGCGCCTTATATTTTTTGGGAGCCCTTTTGGTAGATTCTTCAGAGGAGAATAATTTGCTTCCGTAAGTTTTAGCCTGAAACAAGCAGAATAATTGTTAATGTGAAATTTTGCAATTACATATGTAAGATGATATCTAAAGTTAGATCTAATCTATGAGGTTCGCATAAAAGCATACGAGAGATAAAATTTCAAATTTAGCGACAGTGTCATTTTAATGGTGTGCAATCTTCAATACGGATGTTATACAGCATGAACTCTGAAAGGCGAGAATTCTTGCTCATAAAAATTGTCCATTTTTTCTCCTCAAGTCACCGAAAGAAACGCTTAAAATAGGACGTTACATCCGGTGCGCTGAAAATTAACGAATAGAAATGACTATTGTGAATATCGAAAAGAAATGACTATTGTGAATATCGAAAATGCTCAAAATGACTATTGTGAATATCGAGACTTGCATACATGCAACATGCAATGGCTAATTGCACACGATCTAACACAAAAACAAGTAATATATATATAAAAAAAAAATTAAAGTCAATTCCCTTTTTTTCCCTATATTATAAAAAGTCCTTTATAAATAATTTTCATTAATTTTTTTAAATTTATCTAGCGCCATCTATTGGTAGATATATGCAACTTAAAACTAAAATTAATTAATTAAATTTAATTACTGAATTAATATTTGAAAAAACTGTATTAACATCAAGTGCCATCCACTACACGTTCAAAAAAAAATGTATTTGAACTGGAGTGGACGAATAAAAAGTATTTTATGAACGATTGAAAATTTGAACAAGATATATATAGGGAGAGTGTGAGCTAATAGAAGGAATTGAATGAAGGCAGCATATAAACAAATAACCGAGTCTCACTCTGTAGTAACTGAAGGTCGAAATACCATTATCTTCAAATGTTACCATAGGAAAAAACCTGAAGGAGATACAGCAACTACGATCAGTAGCAGTCGCATAGCCTCTTCTCCGTCCAATTAATCGGCTTAGGATTTTATATTCCAACCAATTACATACAACAATTACAATTACATTTGAAATACGCTGATCCTACCTCCTACTGGAACCAACGGCCATGCATTACAGCTAATAGTGTGTCATCCAGGAAATCAGTTAGTGCATCACTGAGATATAGCAGATATAAATATCTTGCGAATCTTTGAGGAGTTAATAGGATCCAACAATGCGATTTTCCATTATGCTGACCCACACATTTACTAACTTTGTGAGGGGAGGTGGGGTGGATGCTGATCACAAATGGCTGTTGGGACTGTTGAAAAACCCCTCACGTGTGAAAAATGCTTCATCCATCCATGAGATATGTGCAATGAAAGTATTGTTGGCTTAATGTTATAGAAATAGTCATTCACAAAAGTGGGTTCGTTGATGAAAGTCATCTGTGAACAGCATTTGCAAGATCGTGTAATGGGTTTACTCTCCCTCTCTTCCCTTAATATCTTATGAGCATTGTTGTTAGTCACGTTAAACTGTCTAGCATGCGTAATCGACTCATTTGCTTCAACAAGTCGCAGTATCGCACCGTTTTGCGTTGGCTAAACCTGTTGTGGTTTTGTACACCATCACAGCTGGGTGATGAACACTTCCAGTATTTCTCCCTTTGTCATTCAACCTGCGGATGGAATTGACGTCGGGATGATTGATAGCGAGAATCCCACTCGCAACTTGTGTTGCATTGCCACTACACTGACAGTAGATAAAGCCTACATCTCAATACTTCTGAGCATAGCAGGATTTAGATGAAAAGAGGCGCTAGGCTATTCCACTTTAAGGGCCTATGCCCTTTCACCTCCCATTTTTAAGTTTGTAAATTACTTATTATGTTTGTTTATTATTCATATATGTAGAATTTCTCCTTATTTTTGATTCAATGTATTAGTATTTACTGTTTTTAGAATAGCGTAATAATAATTTTGCTAACAATTGGAATGTAGGCCCCTCTTGATCTTGACGTCCTAGGCGGAAGCCTAGTTAGTCTATAGGAAAATCCGGCCCTGCTCCTGAATCGAATGCATTATTACCATGAAAAGTTTGTGATGTTTCAAACAACGCGAGTCCAACGACGGCTGTTCATAGTAGTAGTTCTAGTAGATCTATATCTACAATTCTAGTAGAATAACGTATAGTTCAACAATTGGTATTGATCAACGACTACCAATAGATATATATCTATCATGTATCTCTCTCTTTAAACATTTGTCCGTTAAAAGTTAGAAGTGTCCTTTTTTATCTTTATTTTCTTTATTATTATTTAAAAAAAAATTTTTTTTTTTTTGTTGTTGTTCTGCAGTTTTCACATGTTTCCAGTAAAGCTTAATGCACAGGATGCCATGCATAGGTTGTGATATCACATTTATCTGGAAAACTATACATCGCAGAGGTAAGGGTAAATTTTTATGTAATATGAGTGAGGATTCTCACTCTTCATAGTTTATGCACTATTGATCAAGTTACTCTGAATATTAAATATATGTATTGAAGATTGCAATGTAATTTCTTAGTTTTACTTATAGCTCAGATTTATTCTGCTGTTGTTTCTCATTAATTTTTGAAGAACAATTTTTAAGAAGGTTTAGCAAGTAGTACGGAGTTGAAAACTAACACGAGATATCTCGGTTCTGGCTCATTATCTCTAATAAATCAATCACACTATTCATTTTCTCTGTAGTTGTCACTGCCAACTTTCGAGAAGAGGTCGCACACAGTTCAGGTTTGACAAGAAAATGCATTTTTTTAAACATAATTTTCAGTTCAGAAAAAGTCACTTTTAATGATATTATAGAAAACAAAAGTTAAGCATATACAAAAAAAAAATGTTAGCATTCACTTTCGAATTTGCCTTTGAAACTTTTTTACTTATTTTATAGTACATCGTCAAAAATAGTAATCATACAATTTTCAGAAAAGAGTAAATAGGGAGAGAAAAAAAGTCATTTTAAATTTCCGAAATGCTAAACTAAAATCCAAGTAAAAATGTACAATTATATCAAAAGTATATATATACAAATATTTTGAAAAAGTTTAAAAACAAAACAAATAATTATGCAGATTTTTAATCTATGAGGACATCGCCCTTGAGTCTTATAGCAACATCAACTATTTTGTTCATGCTACTTTGTGACACATTGCCATGCTTTTCAGAGATTTGCTCTTAATGCCATTGAATGCTAACGTTAACTTTAACTTTCAAAATATTGATTTGGATTAAAATTTAGAGAATGTGGAGGCAAATTTTAGATATCAAAGGTTATTCACTCAAATCCAGTTTATTAAAGGTCATAATCTAAAGCATATTGTATTATCGTGCTAAAATTTAAGGTCTTTCATTTTGGAATCATAAATAACTTTACGAATTATAATTCCAATAACTATATAGTACTCCAGTATATATAATAGTATCTATATGGTAATCTATATAGTATTTAAGTAGGTTGAATTTAACTTTAACAAATCCAGATTTCTTTCTGTGCTATCGGTAACTGGGCAACTCTACATTATTAAGCTTCGTTTTTTATACTCTACTGTAGAAATTACACACCTGGGTTATATACTTCTCTTATCCTTGTTTCACTTGTAATTCCACCATCTATATCAAAACTTGTTAGCTTTTAGCTTGTCAGTTAGAACTCATTTTAATAATAAAAGGCTCTTTTGGAATGTTCCATTGTTTTTTTTTTTTTAGACCAGCTTTTGTAAATCTCCTTCTTACTATTCTTGCACTCATTGGGTGTAGTACAGATTAGGGGCTGATATGGGTGTGGTCTCAATTCGGTGTTGTTTCATGGTAGAAACTGAATTATTTCTTTTAAATAATAACAAAACGTTTAGCTGTCATATTTATTTAAAGTTGCAAAGACAGTGTTGCCCTTCCAAACATTGCTGTTACAACTTGTTTGGACTTTATTAGGGTGGTAATTCTGTGCAAAATTTTGACATCCATTAATTTGGCAAAGTTATATACCAAATAAAGGTTGTATATTAATCAAGAGCTTTCGCATTTATACAAGACGTTTATGAAAATTGACTAATTGCAAAGCTGCCATACACCGAGGTATCATTATATAAGGAGCGCAATGATACACTCGCCGTGTTGTGGCCCAAACTGAGTTTAATGTCTAAGTAATCTGCTAAAGATGGTGTTCTTCCATCCAGATTCCAGCTAACTGAGAATCTGTAAGCTTGCTAATCATTTTACTACATTTTTTTTATCTGTTTTGTGGATTTTTGTAACGCAAACAATCACTCCAACTCTCTGCGTACTTGGTAGTGATCATGGATTGATGTTTGGTTCGTCACTCTACGGTCATCTTGTGCACACGAGGGCTAAACAGACCGGAACCTACAGTTTAAAGTGGATTCCAAACCACTAACAAACATCCATGCCACCGTTAAGATTCGAACCTGAAGCCTGGGATACCAAATGCCAGGGCGCTAGCCAATTGGCCACCAGGCCGCTGATCATGGATTGAGAAAATCGCATATTTTTTACTGCAAGCAATGTTTTTCCACTCAGATATTTGAAGATAGCTGTTTATATCACTGGTAAGCGATTTCTTGTTTTCATAATTGCATCTTATTTGTTTACCTTTCTTATTTGTCGATTTTTTTTTTTAGATTTTATTTTTATTACTTAAAATTATAAGCCACCAATATCATTCCACTGTAGTTGATGCTAAAGAAAAAAAGATGCATATTTTTACCAGATATTCAGTGGAAAAGTAAACATCCAGTTTAAATGGGTATGAATCGATTATACTTATTAGAGAGTTAAGTCACACATATGCACGGCACAAAGCAACTTTTTTTCTTCCTGGTGGACCTCGTATTCCATTTATATGTGCTACGAACTTGCCCACCGACTGGTGACGAGGAGGAAGACATTGTTTTCAGAAAGGACTTTTAGAGGTATATCGAGGCAGACTATTTCGCTTCGATATTCTGCCTCACAATTGTTTTTCGTATGGGAGAAAATCCCGGCAAATCCCACCAAGCAGCCTAACTATTAATGTGAAATGTTTTACAAACGTTATCACAATGAACTGCAACAAACTAGGCTAATTGAACATTTACCACTAGGCCTCGTCGCGAATTGGGCACAGAATAAGCCTTTAAAGAAAACAGTTTAATAGCTATTATGGAGTTTTCTAACTTAATCATTTTTTGATATTATGTAGCTTAAAAATTTTAATTATCAAAAAATTAAAAATTATTTTTATTGTAATTAAAATTATCTTTCCACCTTATTACACCGCTGTTTTTGAATCTGCCTGGTTTAAATTGCTTGCCAATTTTCCAAGTTTCCATTCTTTGAACTGCGTATAAGTAGTTACCTGGGGTACTACTGCTTCATTGTCATCTGCTCTTGCGCTGATAACCGGTGATAAAGTGGGAGCGACACGGTAGGGGTAGCCGTACTTGCCGCTTCCCCGAAGACGGAGATACAGATTGCATCTTGAAGCTTTTCATTGTCACACTGGGATTCTGCAATCAGGTCTTTGGATTCAGACTTTTTAGGTTTTTCAGTGAGTTTTCAGGACGAGCAGATACTAGAGATGCTATTAATAGGTTGCTGAAGATCAACAAGAGTTGATATCTCAATGATATATGATTTACCTGAAAATAAAATAAATATGTATCAATAGGTAATACAAAACAAGTAATATAAAATTTTTTTTTAAGGTCAATTCCTACTTTTTTCACACTATATTGCAGAAAAGTCCTTTATAAATAATTTGCATTCATTTTTTAAGTTTATCTGGCGCCATCTATTGGTAGATACATGCGACTTAAATAAAAAAAAAAAACTAAAATTAATGAATTAAATTTAATTACTGAATTAATATTTGAAAAACTGTATTAACATCAAGTGTCAGTCCACTCTACAAGTTCAAATAAAAATGTATTTGAACTTGAGTGGATAAATAAAAAGTATTCTATTAACTATTGAAAATTGGAACAAGATATATATAGGGAGAGTGTAAGCTAATAGAAGGAATTGAATAAATATATATCAATAGGTCATACAAAAAACCCCACCATAATACAGGAAAAATTAATGCTGCTATTAAAAGTAGAAATACTTATACTAGCATGCATGCAATTTTTTTTAAATAACTTATACAATTTTCAAATAATTGAAAATGTATTTCAAGTAAGGCTTGGAGCAGTTGGTGAATGATGCGTTAGGTTTCAGAACTAAACGATATCGGTTTAAAATTCGCCTTTATCCATATGCCGGCTATGGGTAGGATAAATTTGTGGTTCGGAACGTTTTTTTCATTGGGCTGGAACAAGTGGGAGAACTAACAAACTAACACTCCAGGTAATGATCGTTTCAAATAGCAGTTTCGCATTGTTATACTGCAATAACTATCCCGCTACATTATATTACACTGCAATATAATGTAGCAGACCCGGTGATGCAACCTAGCTAACGCTGAATCTGCAATCTTGCCTTTCAGAGGCTAATTAATGATCTCAGGTAAAATGGCCGGTACTTGAAATCGACAACATTTTGTTGGGTTTATAATTCCGTCAAGTATGCTTATTGTTCTGAAACGAATTCTTTCTGGCTATAAAATTTCTATGATCAGATCAAATTAAAATTGTTATAAAATAAATGCATTATCTACAGTAATTAATGTACATCTTTTTGACAGTTGTAGCATGCAGGTTGAGCAATTTGTAACTGGTTAGGCTGAGATATTTGAGGCACAGGTTGGGGAACACGCAGCTTTATTGGCACACGCCCAAACACCGCACACACATAATAATATTTAACACATTTAAAGATATATAATTAGATTCGTGGAAGATTCACTTCTAAGCCGAAAATCCAATATTCGACTACGCGCGGGATGCTCGTAATACATTTCCTCTGGTGAGAATCAGTAGGGCCAACTAATACACAGGGTTGCGTTAAATATATTTCCTCACGGGGTGAAAGACTGTAAACTAAACGTTCCTTAACAGAAGCGATTGATTGCGCTGTACTTCCTCTGTGAAAGTCTCTAGGTCTATAAACATTTCTTCTGAATGTCACAAGTGGCGCTCTTGCCAGTGCGTAAGAGGAAGTACGACTACACAGTTTATAAATATCATGAAAGCATTCGATATAAATATTCAAATAACTACCGTTCAGGAGGAAGTACTTATTTGGTAGATAAATTATTAATAAATCACTTAT
The DNA here is from genome assembly GCA_021605095.1 of Caerostris extrusa. Classification (NCBI taxonomy): domain Eukaryota; kingdom Metazoa; phylum Arthropoda; class Arachnida; order Araneae; family Araneidae; genus Caerostris; species Caerostris extrusa. The sequence continues at coordinate 48,206 of BPLR01010002.1, forward strand.
TAATTTTTCATGAATCAATAATTTTAACCTAAAAAGTTTAGTTTGAATTATATAAAAATGAATTAAATGAATTTTTTTTATTTATTATTTTATTTTTAAAAAGTTCTTTGTAATTTAACCAAATAAATAAAAATATTAATGGGAAATCTTTTCATTGTATTTTATTTATTTATTTTTAATCAGGTAATCATGTTGAGAAATTGGGGTTATTTCAGTTTTGTTTTGACGTTAAATGAATACATAGATTAAAAGAAAGTTTTAAGCAATTAAAGTTTCTTTTCATGTTCTCAATATCTAATAGTTTCCTACATTCTACATAATAAAACATATCAAGTTAAATATAGCAGTGAAAGTTTACAATCTATTAAAATGAATTGTGTTTACGATGTCTTGCAATTTAGTTATTGCGAGTTAAAATACATTATAACAAATCTTTCCCAAAAGCCTTCACAATAAATCTCAATGTTAAATTAGAGCTTCCAATTCTATGACAAGCAATTACTGAAAGTTACATTTTAATTAATGTCTGTAATTATTTGTATAATGACAACTATCTATCAAGACAGGAATAACAAATAGAAAAAAATATGTAGAGCATTAAATATGCCTTTTCTCTGAATTAATTGCCAGCCAATTATGTGTTTATCTTATCAATCTACTTTCAATTTTCAAACACTTTTTTTCTTTCTGACCTTTTCATTTCTTTTTTCTAAAGAGTTTCCGAAATCATGTTTACTGTACAAGATAACAACAATTAAATTGTCAATATTCGGTAGTGTTTTTGCAACTTTTAGTTAATTAAGCATTACTGTAATTGAATTCTTTATGTATAACTAAGCGTAACGGTGTTATTGATTTTTGTTAATACATTTTCAGCTATTTATTATTGTCACACCCTTTTTTATAAGCTTCATTAAACAGTAAAAATAGCAAAGATCTTGCTTATTTGTGGCATTTTCACCTAGTTTTATTAATTTAATAATTTTAAATTTATTCACTATTTTAATTCACGTATAAATTTTTTAAGTACCACCGAATTATTTGTTGAGTTAAAAATGGTATTAATATAAAATGGTAAAAATAATTTAAATTAAATTGATAACAGGTGTCATTTATAATTAAAACTTAAATGCAAATAATGGTACTTGTATGGTTAATAATATCAGAAACTAAAATTAAATTTTTTTCCATTTATTTATTACAATTAGTTCATTATAGTACTTAAGGACAATAGATTATTTTAATACCTACAATCTGTATTTCATTAGATTTTTGACATCAGACATATTAAAAAAAAACGAAACTTCCATCTGACATCAATTATTTAAATCAACAATGAAACAAACCAATTCATATACTTCTAAATTATTTAAGAATTATGAATCTAAACAGGATTATTTTGATTGCAGTTTTTTTTATTTCAAATCTGGACAACTAAATTCCAGTTTGTAGTTCTGGGATATCCATTGTTTAAACCAGCTTCTGTTAAACAAATAAAAAAAAAAAAGTTGCATTTCCCGAATCTACCTTCTCTACAACTTCTGTGCGTGTTGATAAAAAAAAGAATAAATAATCAAACCCCTTTGACCTGTGCATCTACACAACAAAAGCAAACGACCTGATGGATAGATCAGTAGCCATCTTAAAAGTAATTGTTCCTTTTTTTTTTGAAAATCATTTCGTGACACTGGAACTCGATTTGACAGCAGAGGGTTTATAAGCTGGAACTGAAGAGAGAGTGCGAGAGTTAGAAAGCAAATGGGCCAAACACTTGTAGCATCACCCCACAGTTAGGCAAGTATGTGATGAAACAAGGACTTGGAATCTGGGTCAAAGGGGTCAGCTAAGGAGTGGGATGAGACCGAAAGATGGAATAAAAATGATGGTGAAGGGTTCATCGCATGCCCTATATTCTTGGATGAAGGAGTCACGTGATGATAATGGGTGGATAGAGAAGTCATTGCAAACTGCTTCAGGTTTATTTGCCTTGCATTGGGAATTATTTCTGTTTATTGCTCTATGACTGAATCTATCATTGAATAATTGGTTTATTTCGAGTTAATATCATTTATATCGAAAATGTAATTCATCTTTTGAAATACGTTTTGAAAAAATTGAGAAAGCTTTTTTAAACGTTAGCATTCATACCAAAATAGACAAAAAATTTATAAAATTAAATATCTTCACTAAAATTTTTGTCATTATGTTCATATCTAAATGGTATTTATAAGAACATCTTTTATTTATTATAATTGCATTATATTAAAAACTTAATATTTGAATATTCTTACGGAACAGAATTTCAGGTCAGCCCTTTACAGATATTTAAAAGAGCCTTTACCTAATGTGAAATATGAGCATTCGCCAAACGTGTAAAAATATCTAAACTATTTAAAATTTAATCTTAATTAAATGAAATAATTTTAAAAATAGGGTGGCTTCGCAGGAGGATAGTGATAGGAGATTGAAGATACTATAGAGGTGGATTTGCAACCAAGGTTCTCCGCTAAGCCTACAATTTTGCATTATAAAAGTGTTTAATAAATTTAAGAAGTGCGTATAAATTATGAATTATGCATAAGGTTTCAATTTGTTCAATAAACGCTTCTTAAGTTCTTACTATCATTATCTACTCACTCGCTATATATTTTCAACTCACATAATCAACAAAGATTACTATTTGTCCTATTTTTAATGAATTATAATGTCTCTTGTACATCCACGTATCTCAATGCCGCTCTTAACGTTTTATCTTTTTTGAAAATAAAAATTCCCATATTCGGCCAAATTTAATTTTTTGCAAATTTTTTTATTAAATGAATATTTCAAACCTAAAATTGGATTATTAACATAATTTTAGAAAAATTTCCTTTTTATTAATAATATTTCTTCGCAATTCAACAATCTACAATCTTTTTCAATAACTACCAATTCGATTGTGAAGCATTCAAGATCGAATAATCTCAATAATTTCGTAATATCGATATGAAATTATTCTGCATCTGGACAAAATCCCGTAATCATTTTTTTCTTGAAATTTTACATAAAAACTTTTCAAAAATATACATTACATTGTGATGGTTTGAAGAGCATAAGAATGATTTCAATTTCTCCATTCTTTCTCAGCTTTAGTGAACCATAAAATTACACAAGCATAAACCCAATGCTTAAGAAGAACTATCTCACGCAATACAACTTGATTACTACATCGTCTTATGAGCATAATATACATATTCCAAATTCCGGTATCCCGTCACCAAACAGTAATTTTCGCATGTCAGCAAATTGTATATACTTGCTACTAAGTTTGTCTATTTTAAGAGGAATGAATGGCAAGGATTTACGAACGAGGAAATGCGAAAGATTTCTTTGCCAATCTTCTGATCGAAATTAGGTTTTTAGGAGTAGGTAGCGCGCATGGTGCCCAGAGCCTTGCATCTATTTTCTTTCTAATGATTACATGCTGAGTGAGAAGCGAACTCTTCAGCAAACAAAGACGTGCTCTCTCTCTCTCTCTTTTCTTAAAAGTAGCAGATACGATTTCGGCAATGTTTAGCTTCAGTACCAATAATAATGTTTTTCAGCACGGTAGGACATCCAAGGGTTAAAAGAATGTGTTATAGAAACGCAATTTTAAGAAAATGAAAAGTTAACAAAATAAAACAAACAAGATCGTTTTAAAGAGGGGACCTGAATGACCGAGTGGCTAAGGCTCTGATGCTCGGTACTCTGGTTTCGGGTTCGAGTTCCGGCGGTGCCATAGATGTTTGTAGTGATTTTGGAATCCACTTTAAACATTAAGGTCATGGTCTAACAGTAGCGTGCACAGCGTTGTGGAGGTATTGTTACTCTGCGTCCGTAGCTTATCTTCAGAAAAGCTACACGCACCTCCTGGGTAGTGCTAAGTGAGAAACGTCGGTGCAGCGTTTGCCTTAAGGCATCCAAGCCAATTGTATAAGTATTTGACAGCTTAATGAATTAGAACAAAAACAACAAAGTGTGAATTAGAACAAAAAATCTTTTTAAAGATGAATACGAATTTTAACTGTCTTGAATTTTAAAATAACTCCCCATTTAAGTTAAAATCCTTAAACAATCTGGATTTCTTTTAAAAACTATGTATTTATGTAAGAATTTTTATCGTGTGTGAACAAGATGTTGTCTTGGTAAGAGGTTTGCTATGTTTCAAAAAAGTGAAGCTAAAAAAAAAAAAAATAAGTTAGAGTATAAGTTAATATCATCATATTTGGTTCAACAGCCCACGGCGAGTCAGGGCTTTTACCTGTTGTCCAATTTGGAAAGCAAATTTTTCTTTTTACTGGGTAGGTTTGTTCGTCCTTAGCCCACCTCCCTGGTCTGTCGCTCTACTGTCATATGGGACCGAGACCTACGTTTAAACGGTATTCCAAATCATTACAAACATCCATGGCATCGCCGGGACTCAAATCCTAAACATGTGGTACCTGAGCGCCAGATCGCTAGTCACTCGACCCATAAGTTAATAAGTTAATGTTAGATATACATAAATCTCCTGTGCAACAACAGAAATTTTAATTTAAAATAAAAGATTTTAAGTAATTATATTACTTTGTCTATTGAAACTGACAAATATGTTACTAAATCAAACGATTGATCAATATCAAGTCACTGCTCTGAAGTTAATTTTGAATTGTCTGGCTTTCAAATGTAAACATCAGTCACCAGCTATTATGAATGAATACATTATTACATACACTACCAAACTTTATATAATATCAAACTTTAGTATATTCCTGTGGCTATTGAATTTGATTTGAAACTTGTGCTATATATGACCAAGTGCCTCATAAAATTCTTGATTATTGAATTGATGTGCTATAATTTTCGAAGAGAAAATTCTCCTTTACGATTAATTTAGTATATAACTATTTATACTTATAATTCAGATAATTGATTTATTACAAAAAAATTCAGTTCAAATACCTTTTAGAATTAATTTGTTATTTGTTTGATGCTCCTAAAGAAAAGCAAATGTCAATACCCTAAATAAAATTATGCAAATATTAATTTTTATGTTTTCGTAAATGTTGTATCCGCATAATTTTTTGATAAAAAAATCTGCTATATATATACAAAAATCTTTTGTATAAATTAATGAAAACCTAAGATTTTACGAACGAGGAAAAGAGACTCTCTCTCGTCAATCTTCTTATCAAAACTAGGTTTTCACGAGTAGGTACTATGCTCTTCTTCTTCAAGAGAGATTGCCTGCTGTGTAGTGAAAGGGGTCATGCACGAACAGAGAACACACTCTCCCTTTTTTCGAAATATTTTTTTTATTTTTATTTATTGATGTTTTGTTAACCCTACCTTCGTTGGCTCAGACATCTAGATCGCGGATTAGTTTACTTCGCAAAGAAGATTAGTTGTGTGTCCCGTTATGCTCTGTTAGTGATTCTTTTGAGGCAGCTAATAAACTGGTACAAAAAAAAGCGAATGAATGAGTGTCGGATTAGGTGTTTGCAATGATTCTCTTTTTGTATAGCGTAACAAATGGAAAAGGAAAAGTAAATTATTTTGATGCCTTTTTTTTGGTAAATTGTACTACATTTTGTTTAAATTAACGTATGATGCAATTTCTTTGTTTCTAACAATTCTCAGAAATTAAAAAAAAAAAAAAAAAAAATTCTTAGAAATGCTGCATTTTATATTTTGCAATTTTATTTCAATTTTAAATTTCTTGAAAGGGAAAAAAATATCTAAATAGATTTTACCTTGAATATATTTTTAACAAATAATCGTCTTCGTCTCCTCCTTTTGATTTGCAGATGTAGATTTAAATGAATAAGAAATTGTATTATTCACCCTGGCTAATTTGATAGTAACTGAGGACTTAGTGACTAGCGCTCTGGCGCATGGGATTACGGGTTTCGGGGTTCAAGTCCCGAGGTGCCATGGATATTTGTAATGGTTCGGAATTCACTTTAAACAGTAAGTGCCGGTCTAACATGGGCGAAAGGCTGACAACCCTACCCCCAAAAAGAAAGCATCTCCTGTCTCGAAATCCGCCAGTAGGCAGACGGCCTTGGTCCACCATAGGGCTGTTGAGCCAATGAAGAAGATATCGGATAACTAACATCTCAACAAATGTGATTTAATTTGAAGCAATACGAGAGTTCTACGGAAATTATTTTTAATTAATATTAACGATTAATCCGAATTTTTATAATATAACTTACGAACAGTTACTTAAATAACAAAAGAAGTAATTAAGGGGTCTAAAGGCTGAGCGTCTGGCGCTCGATATCACAGGTTTAGGGTTCGAGTCCCGGCGATTCCATGATGTATGTAGTGGTTCGGAATCCACTTTAAAAGGCTTGGTTTGTCGCTCTACGGTCAATTTTTGCACACTTTTAGGATAATTATACCGAGACCTACTGTTTAACGCGGATTCCGAACCACTAACAAATATCCATGCTCCTACCAGGATTCCAACCTGAAATCTGTGGTACCAAAGGCATGAGCGCTAGCTAATTGGCCCCCAGGCCGCTCGGAATCCACTTTAAGCCGAAGGTCCCGGTCTAATATGACAGAGGATAGGGCTGATAGACCTACCCCTTAAAAAAGTCAGCATCACGGAGTCAAGTCAGACTTCTATCTACGGGTGCTCCATTACAACAGATGCTGCTCCCCCTTTCCCTCCTTCCATGAGACTACATGGGACTTGATCTTGGTCTAGATGTTGATTTCTACCAAATGGGATAAGAAACAACAGAGGTAATTAATAGAGTGAAAAACTATTTAGCATTGAATGCATATAATACAACGTGTATCTGTATGTACTTTCACCTGAATATTACGTATAAAAGTGGAAAGAAAGATCAGTTAAGTAAAATCCTTCAACTTTATGTTCAAAGGCCACGAATTAAAATAGAAATATTTCAAGCAAAATATTATACATACGGCTATGGTTATTTAAATAGAAGAATATTATTAAAGTTTCACAGTAATCGTTAATTTTCAGCAGATTGCAATTTTTCAAAAAGGGTCATCTTTAAGCAGAAACCAAACTTGTTTTTAATATTGATGGAATCGTATAACCTAAAATTATTGTAACTAACATCAAGAAATGTAATTTCAAAATGATGAAAAACTAATAAAACTAATAGCTTAAAGGAAAAATAATTTATGGCTTTATTTTGAAACTTCCTTGTTAGATTACTATTATTTGTGAAAATCTTCTGGTGTGTGATGAGATTTTCCCAAGGTGGATTAGTGCTGGTATCATCTTTTATATTTGTTTTGAAATGCGAGAAGGACAACAACTCAAGTTGCAAAATTTTCAAGAAGATGAGTGCAACTAAAAAGAAACTATTCTTTTGACTTTTCAATTTCAAGGACCAGATACACGAGTTGCTTTTGACATCGATTTTCCATTGTTTTGAAAGCGTCGTTTCTTCGCTTACAAATCTCGTTCTTTGTCCTTATTTTCAATAATTTAATTAGCATTACAAGCGTAGGTGATGCTGCTTAGATATTTTAAGAACATAACCCTAAATTACCTTTTTCTCTGAAAAAAAAAATAGAGGTTTATTTTTTTGTTTAAAATATTTTAATTTGCCAAAAAATTCTATGATTCGATGCATGATTTGAATTAAAATTGATTTATAAATTAATTCAAGATACATTTAGTGAAACTAGTTTTTAAATGTAATTATATGGAAAGTTCGAAATTAAGCATTAATTGATATAATTATTCCAATATTTTCTTTCCCTCGAAAGTTTCTTTAATTTAAAACAAAATTGCAATTATGTGTAAATATCTATAAACAATATATTCATAAATGTAAAATATAAATGAAATAAAATATATAAATATAAATTAAATAAAATATAAATAAATGCAAAATATATGTATAAATTATGTATAAATGATATGAATAGCATTCCTAATTTTTTGTTGATTTTGAAATAAAAAATTGGGAGAAAAATATTAATATTGTTATTTAGATATTTTATATAAAATTCAGAAAAATATTCAATGATGACAAATAATATTATTCTTTAAGGTGATGATAGAAAATGTATTATCAATATTATTGATAACTAATTACATAAAAACTAGAAATATTACTGGAAATGGTTTGATGTAAATATTTGCCTCCTTTTTTTGCTGGAAGATTATTAATATTTTTCTATCAATATTAATGTACAAGGATTAATTTAAAATAATTTTTTATTCATGTTGTTAATACAAAATTAGAAACAAGCATCTGTGTCTGCTGTGATCATTCTGTGAAATTTAGAATTGTTTAAAAGTACAAAAATTTTAACTTTAAGTTTGTAAAACCTCAAATTAATTGTCATAATGGGGTTTAATGAAAAATAATAAAAGTTCGTTCTTATTATGTTAATATATGCTTTTGATTTTCAAAAAAAAAAAATTTAATTGAATTAGCCGCATGTAAACATCCTTCTTGACAAAATTTCTGAAAGATGTAAACGCCCTATATACATATGTATATATATGTATAACACGAATAATTTAATATATTATTTATATAATAGCCTTTCATTTTACTTATGTTTATTAAAAACTATTTATTTTTTATCCTCACAATATGCTTAAACCAGTTTCACTTTTTAAACATTGCAATAAAAAAAAAGATATTGAGTTAAATTATTAGAAAACTTGAAGTTAATGAAACCAGTAAATGACCTTACAATGCTTTTACAGTTACAAATTATTTCGAAAAAAAATAATCATGAAATATTCAAAAACAAATAATCGAGTTTGTCCGCGTAATGTTTACGCCTGCAAAAATAATTTCAAAGTATGGTTTAGAAAAGAAGCAAAAATTTGTAGAAATACTGGACAGGCAATATTGCATTTATGAAGTAAAAAAGACATCATTCAGTCGAAAAAAGCACACATTACGGGTCAGAAACACACCCACTTCCATATTTTCAAGTATGAAAACAAAATGTTTAACATGAACGAGACTACATGATAGCAATTTCTCTTGTCTCTTTCTGAAAATCAGTATTCTGTTTCCATCTTTATGTGTTGGAATGCAAGAACTATTACTTAGTTATCCTTGAGCTGCATACTAAGTTTCATGAATAAAAAAAATTAAAAACGAAGAACTAAAGTTATTCGAATTATAGGGTTGTAAGCAATTTCAAGTAATATCTATCGTTTAATTCTGTTTGGAAAACCCAGATAGAAAAGGCCTTCATCCATATTTTACGGAAAAAGAGAAAATTTCATAAAAATGTATATAAAGTATTTTAATTTATTTTAATGATGAAGGGGTTTGTTTTTAATAAAAATAAAAAACGTGTGCAAAAATATTCCGGATAAATTCATTGGAATTGTTCTAGAAAAAGTATACGTTTTTTAAATGGATGAATATCGACACATTTAGTATATAAATTCGATATTTCTTGTCTATAATTTCATGTATGATTTGTTTAAAAATATGCATAATGAATGTAACATTTCATTATTATAATAAAGTTATAATATTAATTATTATCATTATATATATAAAATTAAATATTAATTATACATAAAATAATATTATTATATACATATTAAATACTATAATAATGAATTCAATTATTCATTATTATAATAATGAAAGCTAATAATCGATTCTATTGTATTTCAATACACTGAAACAGAATAATGTATACAAACTTTTAAGTAATAACGGAGAAAATATAAAAGAACGCAGCAAAAGTGCAATTTAGTATATGTAATAATCTATTTATAAAATAACATCTTATATAAATAACATAATCTATTAACAAAATAACATAACAAAGTAATCATTCAAAAACCTTTGATGGAAATCTTCATTAAGGTTCAAGTAATTTTATTTTTAGAATGTGATTTTTTTCTTTTCAAACATGAAATGATTAGATTTAAAAACTGGTAAATATTTGTTTCTTAATAATACTAAACATTTATTATTTCTATTAATTTTGTGTGTCTCTATTAATTTTGTGTTTTATTCTGAAAAATGAACTTTTTAAAAGTGAAAACTTAATACAAATAGCTCAGAGTAGTTGAAATTTTTGGCTACATATTTTTATTTTCATGCTTACAATAATTTTTTTCCACATATTTAGAATTTTAATTAAATACAATAAACCTGCCTGACAATTTTAGAAACATTATAAACAAACTCACAAATTTATTGAGTGAGCAAAAACCTGTATTACTGTATTTTTATTTTTAAAAAAAAATTAATTGTTGACTGTTTATTATATTTCATAACGGATATCTTTTCATTTTCAATGAAACAAATGAATGCCTTTTATTTTTCCCTTGTAAAATTATTTGTCATTATTGTCTCCAAAAATATAAATAAGATGATCATAAATATTCTTCATCCATCTTATAATTGATGATTATGGACTATTGTCTCTGATAGGCGATATGTTTAAACTGCATTTCCGTACTAATATAATCTCGGAAACATGAACAGAAAAATAAAAATAAAGAATTGCTCATTTAAAAACAACTTCAGGAAAAAAAGTTAACATCAAGTTTGATGTTGAAGCAAAAATATCGTGATTTAATGATTATCAGAGCATGAAAAAAATTTAATTCACTGGCCCGGAAATATGGGTGTCCAGTTCTAAGATCACCACGAAACTGACCTACAGATTTTCATTAAAAGAACATTGATTTGTACGTATCATGTCTTACACGCTAGAGGAAATGTACCCTGTTCCACAACAGAATTTTTGTGGTGTCGTGCATAAAAATTAAAAAGTGAGCATTTCTTTATTTATGGGTTCTAGTTCGATGACAACGTTTTTGTAATAAAATTTTACGACATTCGAAGTGTATTTTTATTACTTCATAATCACGTTATGGGATTGTTCATAACACAAGAAATTTATTGTCGGAAATAAATAAATTTGAAATGTATTTTATTACTTAACTTTTTTTTAAGTATGGTAAATTAATAGTATTTTTTTTTTCAATTTATTGGTTCAGTTGGAATGTTCTTTCATGTGCAAATACCTCATTTTCAACAATAAATACGTGAATGCATTTGTCTCTTCAAATTAATAAATGTTAAATTCTTTTCCGACTTTTATCTGAAATGAAATAAAATTCTCTGTAATATAATTTTTTTTTTTTTTTTGGGGTACTGTTTCGCAAAAAATTTTATTTTCTAAAAAATGCTTATAGAGCATGCATAAGTTATGTATTCATAAAATTTTAACAACGTATTCTTCACTATAATTATCATTAAGTTTTCAGGATTACTTAGATATTGTGAATAATAACTTCACAAAAGTTTATAAATAAAATGTACTAATAAAATTTGCTATAAACTTTAAATAAAATGTACTGTAAATTTTAAGTAAAATTTACTAATAAATGTCTTAAACCATATTTATTAATATTTAAAATTTAATTGTTCGATTAAACTTAATAATTCATTTCAAATACCATAAAAAATAAATGAATGCTCCAATAAAGAGAGATTGTAAATTTGATTTATAACTCTCAGTTTTTGACTGTTAATTTATACAACAATATTACTTAAAAGTAACTTACTTTGTTTTCAATACTCCAAATAAATTTTAATATTATTAAAATTGTATGATTTAATCTCACTTAATTAACCAAATACGTGAAAAAAATCTTAAATTTCAAAAGAATGGTATTAAAAAGTTATTTTAAATCTAATTGTAATATTTTAATAAAGTTAAAATTATTTTAACTGGCAATCAAAAAGCCTTTTAAAAATTCACACAGAAGATTATTAGCTTTAGGGCTTTTTATCAAACAAATATAATTATAACTCACTATTTTTTTTACTACTTAAGAACAATAAACAAAACTAATAAATAACAAAGTAAACACACAAAAACATTTAAAAATAAATAAATAAAATAAATAAACAAACAAAATAATAAATAAATAAAATTCTTCAAATCGAACCGACAGTTATTGTAAATTGGTTAATTTCATTTATTAAGGAAATATTTTTAGTTTATGATTGTTCATATATAGAAATACATTACTTAAAAGCTATTTGAGAATTATTTAATAATAATAATAATCATATGCTTTAGGAAATTATTATGCAGTTTAAATTATAAAGGACGCAACACTAAGTGTGTTAAGGCTGACACTTCAATTTACTTATACCCGAGAGATATTCAAAATAAACACTTCTAACCTTCAAAACATTCAATTTTAACCTACAAATTATATTCATTATTTTTTTTACTTGAAAGTCATCTTTACCTCAAATTCCATTAAATGTAAACCTAGGTCACAAACGACCTTCAAAGTTCATGAACCTTGGCAGTTCAGTTTCCTGTATACATGGAAGTTAAAATCCTATTTATAGATGAACCTTTCCGAAAATGATGCTACTGCCGTTATTAAGTTTTGACAATGGAACCATCGAAATTATGTACATTCTTTTTTTTTATTTTTCATTCGAATATTTGAAAATATATTTCCTTTCTATTCTGTGGATCATTAATAAGAATAATGAGTTAGTCGGGAATCGTGCGACCGAGAATGCAAATTTTAAATCCTTTTTCGTAAGTAATGTTCTGTAAGAAAGGAGATGAGTTTCGACCTTTTTAGATGAATGTGAAGTTGACTGGAAAGCATTATGCTCGGGCTAGTTGTAGAGGCAGGTATATTCACGGTAAATGATGATTATCAAACATCATTTATAAAGTGTCATACATATGTATTTCTGAAATAAGTGTCATGATCAGCATACTGTTATTTATTCAGTGTTGTATCAAAAATGAATGAATTAATTATGTTTTTAAAAATGAAGTATGTTTATGAATTTAGATTTACAAGTATAGTGTTATAACATTTATTTCGTCAATTTTTGGGAGAACATAGTCTTAAGCATCTGCAAAAACATCCTACATTAAAAATACTTATCACTTTTATATTAAAAAAGGAAAAGAATTTCATTTGTAACCTGTGATATATCAGCAACAAACGTGTTTTTTGTGGCTCTTCAGTAAAAGTTTTAAAATTCCACAATTAAATAAAAACAATAATAAATTTGACAAAATAATAACATTGGATAGGCATTTTTTATTTTTCATCAGTTGAATAATTATGAAAATATGTAATTTAAAAAAGAGAAAAATTTCATCTCGTAAACGTTAATAATTTTTGCTTTTTAGATAAAACAAAAGACAATTTTCCCAGAATTATTCACACCATAATTATTAAATAAATAAACAAGTATAACTGTTGAATAATTATGAAAACATGTAATTTAAAGAGAGAAAAATTGCATCTCATAAACGTTAATAATTTGTGTTTTAAATTAAAACAAAACAACAATTTTCACAGAATTATTCACACACCACAATTATTAAATAAATAAACAAAGATAACTCTCTTTACTTAAGAAAGTCTCCTTTTAATTATTTTTTAACTTATACAAACATAACTATGACAATAGCTTTGTATGTTTAAAAAACAATGCCTTTTTTTTCCTGCTTTTGTACTTCAACAGTTGATTAAAATTTAATACAACTGGGAAATACGTGAATGTAATTACTTTTAGTTTAAAACATTTTTTTAATTTATACAAAGCTTGTTCCGTTTTTTAAAATGGCCTCGATGAAATTGGAGAAGACTGGGATGGTTGCTAATCTTTCTGTACCATCGAGCTTTTAACCAAGCCCATCTCTAACTGTGACCACACCCAAACTCGCATTCAAACATTCGAAATTTGTTTTCAAGAAAGACAAAGAGGGTAGGAAAAAAAAAAAAAAAAATGGGCGTCCTCGCTCTTAATTTTTTACAGTACATTAGGTCCCTCTTCACAAAATTTTAGCCTGGAACCATTTTAATGTTTTTACTTTTTTATAACCTTCAAGTATTTCTGTAGTATTTTACCAATCAGAACTACTTCGATGAACAAAAATAATGTTCTTTGTTTATTTTGTGTATTACAAAATAATTTTTGGTTGCTGCTTCTGATGATAAATCTTTATTGAAAAGTAATTATTTTAAAGCAAAAAAATTATAATTTATTGTAAATGAGGTAAAAATAAGATGCTTACAAAAAAGAGACAAAACCATTTCCAACAAGCAAAGTACTTATAAGTATTTTAAATAGTAAAAAGCGCTTTATTTTAAGGCTATATCAACATTTAAATGATAAAAACCGATTTAAACTTTTTTATTGAATAGATTGCAAAGAAATAAATTTGAA